>JANAVB010017599.1:9395994-9661541 GCA_029216955.1 Iris pallida | reverse complement strand
CAAGCGGGGTGGTCGACGGCTAGGACAGGGGGGTTTGCTGTGGGTGGCGGCGCAAGGGTCGGAAGGGGGAGAACATAGGTGGCTGGCAAAATTAGGTTTAGTTACTTGGGTTTACTGTGGCGGTCGGGGTGTGTCCGACACGAAGTAGTTGGGTTTGTATATGGAAACTATGGAATAAGATGTGGCACCGACATGATGCACGACAATGGGGGATAGAAATTTTTGTGGATGTAAGAAATTTATGGAGGAGTACCTGCCTATTTATAGGATGTGGGAATTCCCAGTTGGATAAGGATTAGGAGTATTTAAAACCCAATTAGATAAATTCTCTACTAATTTAAATAATTTTTAAATAATCAAATCAATTCCAAATTTAATCCAAATTAAATATAGATAAACCTAAATCTATACATTCAAATTGTAAATCATCATAATTAATTTAACAAATATTAACCATTTTAAATATATTTTATGAACACACTAAAATTATAATAATAATTAATTTCAAAATTACAATTATTAAAAATAAACTAATAAATATTTATGAAATATATATGTATGCACGAAAAATATTATCAATAATTGCTATAACGAAAGGCTTTGTATAATTAAGTAAATAAAATAATGAGCTTGAAAATTTTGGTATGATAGCTAAAATAATTATATATATAATATATATATAATATATATAGATATTTTGAAAACTAAAAAATAGAAAAAAATTCTAAAATATGTACGCTCGCACATATTCGCACTCGTCGAGCAATACGAAAAAAAAAAAATTGTGCGCGACGACAATACAACTACGCGACGTACAATATACAAAATAAAAAAATGGTATCAAATTTATTAAAAAATATATAGTAGAAATTTAGGGGTTTTACACGTCCCGAGTTCGTTTAGTGTCGTTGGATTTTTGATTTGGTCATCCTGCAGTTACGGACGCAACGGCTACTTGCCGAGATTTTTCAAAGAATTTTGTCTGAATTCGCCCCGAGTTCTGACTTTGGAAAACCTCTAAATAGAGAAGAATTTCATTCATTTCAAGGCACTTCTCTTCTCTCTTCTCTCTAAGCTTAATACGTCTTCCAAAGTGTTCTAAGCTCTTTCATTTTTAAATCCCAAGCCAGTTACAATTCTCTAGTAGATTTGCCTGTATGTACAGTTTAGAAGTTTTATGAGATTGTAATCAGAGGCTTGATTGAAGAAAGACACTTCACAATTTAAATTGGTCGAGTACTTCGGATCAAAGCTCGTGTTGTAGAAATGCAAGGACTTCGGATGAAAACTTGCAGTATTTTTCCATAGTGGATTCAACTGGAAGCTAGAGTTCTTCCGACTGGAATAGTCCTCACAAGAGGAAAAAGTATACATCGTCGTGTTTGCATTTGCTTTTGATCTCTGCCTTTCATTTACTTACTTGTGATATTAAATGTGTTCTTGTTGCTAATATTTTTTAGTAGCTAAATTCGCTACCTACTCTATTCACCCCCCTAGAGTATGCACTTTACATTTTGTTCCTACAAATGAGTTGAGTGGAACATGAATATATCAAGTGAAGATAAACTTTTTTAGATCAAAATACATGAAGGACGTTCTAGAGATTGGCTTTTGTAAACCCCCTGAATTTTCAGGAATTTTTTAAATTTTTTTTTTTTTTGAATAGCTTGTTAATCTATTTATTTAAATAATTAATTAATTATTTCTAATCGGGTTTAATTTATAATGTAAATATATATAGATGCAAGATTACTAAATATTGTTATTTGTTAAATAAATGCTGTTACATTAATTATTAAATTATTTATAAACTCTAACCAAGTTTCATATAGATTTATTATTAGATTATATTTATTCATATTAAATATATATAGTGTTATTATTCAATTGGTTTTATTTTTAGATATATATTTATCTATACATATAGATGTGGTGTTAAAATTCTAACAACTAACCCATTCCTTAAGTTAACCCAACTTAGGCCAACCCAGTATGGTCCTATTCATTTGGATCTCTTCATGCATATATAATATATGCATCTACTATCAACCCTAACCTAAATTGCCTCCACACAAACCACCAGCCCCCCTTCATCACCGCCACCCTATCCTCTCTCTCTCTCTCTCGTCTATCTCTTCCCCCCTCACCGGAGCCCGCCGTCGACGACGAGACGCGGCGTTTCCCGCGCCGCGTGTAGCATCCGGCGGCCCTCGTCGGCGCAACCCCCCCTCGTCGGCGAGCCATCCCCCTGCGGCGTGGCAAGGTAACCCGACCCCCCGTGGCGCATCACGTGGATTAATCCGCTTTGCATGCTTTTAAACCAGTTTTATAATTAAATTCTGAATATTCAGATTATTGTAAGGATTGTTGTGATGAATAGATTGATGATTAATTAGATCAAAATGTAGGAATCATTGGTAAATATGTAGGGTTCTACCCTAATTTTCGTGTGATTTAATATTAATTATTGATATTTTATTATATTTAATTATGAAGTTTCAATGTTTAGTAATTAATTAAATGTGTTTTCTGTTTAATGTTATGTAACATTTGATTACGAATTAGAGAAAACTTGTACATGAAAAAGTTTGTATAATTAATATAGTATTTTAAAATAATTTTTCCAGAATTTTGTAATTTAATTTATAATTATTTTATATGAAAATAGCGAATTTACATGTTTAATTAATTCCATTTTGATGCTTATTATTTAATTAATAAATAATTAAATAATATAACTTATATGGAAAATATAGATTTAATTATAAAGCAAGTTACGGAAATTTTTCCAGAATTTATTGGTGTTTAAATATTATATTTAGAGTTATCTTGGAAGTTTTGTATTAATCAAATTGAATTAAATATTGTTTCAATTATCTTATTTATTTGGTTAGTAATTAAATATACTTATTGAATAAAAAATGTTTGTAATAGCATGTTATTCTGTAAAAATAATTCCAATATTTATTTATTATTATTTATAATTATTTGGATTTAGTTGAGTATTTCTAGATTTATTACATAAGTTGAATTTATATAATTAATTGTATTAATTATATAAATATTGTAAATTTTGTGAAGTGATATGATTCTATTAGAAATATGTAAATATGGTATTTAGGAATATTTATGTATTTTAGATATATTTACGAATTTTTAAGACTTAAAAGTAATTTTGAGAATCATGTTTAGGTTTATGTAATAAATTGTGTAATAATTATTTATTGATTTAAATAATTATTAATTTGTTTACTACTATGAATTTTGTTTTAATGATTAAATTTAAGGTTGGTGGTGATTTATTTGGATTTATTTAGAATTATTAAGTACTTATTGTTATTATTCAACTAGTTATTTAATAAATAGTTTAATGGTAATAATTCATTTTCTGTAAAATATATATAATATATATTTATTATTCTGATATATTTAGTTTATTATTAAAATAGACTAAAAATGATTTTTTACGGATTTTACTATTTAAGTTAGTATTATTAGGATTGTGTATTCTGTGTGTATTAAATGGTTGGTCAATTGTATCATTAATTAGTTATAATTATTAATATTTAGTTGTAAATAAATTTTAGAATATAATGGTATGATAATAAGTATGGTTACCTACTTATTATTGTATAATATTATTCATAAAAATTTGATACTAGTTAGTAGTACTAGATTAATTTAAATTATAGATTACTTAGCAATTAAATGATTGTTTAAATTGTTTAATTAGTAATTAATTAGAGATAAATTTTGTTTAGGATTATTTGCTCTCGGGACTCGGACTCTACTTTGGACCCAGATACTCAGTTGCTGGACACGGCAAGTACACCTTGCTTGATTGTATATTTTTGCAGTTAGTTTATGTTACCTAGTTACTTCTCAGTTGTGTGCACGCGTCTAGTAGTAGTGGACTTATCCCGTGTATTGTGAAGGTATGTGGTACCTTCTAGCCGGACACCGTATCATACACGATCACTATATGAGTGAGTTGAGAGCATGGATTTTGTGTCGACTGATCATTGGCACGTGAGTTCGCGTCTGGTCTAGTGGTTGGTGCAGATCTACTTATATATACTATGACGTCTTGCATATTATTTGTACCGCATATACGGTACGGAATACATTGGGTGGGGAGAGTCTACTAGTGGTGTATGAGAATTTCTGTTTCCAATGGACGCTGGATGCTCGTAGCCCCCGTTTCTCAAACCGTAGAACGCTTGGTGGTCGTTCTTCTTCTTCTCCCCCTCTCATGTGCCACTAGAGATGTCTCGAGTGCATTTTACACATAGATGGTTAGTTTACTGTCGTATGTTGCATGATATATCCTGTCCTTGTTGGTTGGAGAGATGTTATGTTACATTTTGTTCTAGTATTTATTATACTGCCCTGTACTATCATGCATGTCGATTTTTTGTGTACTTGTTACGTCCCTCTGAGGACCTGGCACCTTTTCCAGATTGGGACGAGCAGGTACGACGGACTCGAGGATTGGAGGACTTTTGCTGACGAGGACTTCAATGTTGAGCCTCGTGAGTTTCTTGAGTTCTTAGGTGATTTCTGCTAGTGGTATCTATTTCTTTTCTGGTTCAGTTGTACTCTTTAGTAGTTCATTCATACATTTATTGGTGGATTATTTCCACTAGTTATGACTTGTAGTTTGATTCAGAGTTATTTTCATTCCTTCCAGCTTTATTCTGTGATTTTCCTGGATGAGTTAGTATTTACCTGCCTGTAGTTATTTAGTGTTACTCAGCGTACTACGATCGAGTATAGTCCATTAAATTGGGGTTTTTTATACTTGATCGTACAGGGACGCCACGTGTTCCTGGTCCCACATATCTTGGAACCGGGCGTGACATGTTTTTAGTGGTGGTCCATGCAGGTCGAGAAAATATTGTTTGGTTACTTTACCGTACCAAGCAAGCCTGCGTATAGGATTAGGACTATCGTGTTCTCATCCACAATTGATTATTTTTCTTTGATCTCGTTTGATTCGACTCATTTCAAACTCCTCGAAATACTTGATCTCTTCTTTGATTTATATCTTCTGACTCTTTGACTTCCTTGCAATTATATCCTTCTCGATCTAATCTACCGTACCCCTTGCTTGTCATGATTGATAGAGGTTTGGAAGATGCTATACTATATACACTTTGAGTATATATGCTAGATGGGTTACCTTGGCAGCTAATTAGGCGGTTGAGTCTATATTGAATTCTGGGAAAGTACTAAATATTGCATGTTGATGAACACATATTTTTGAAAGATATAATTTTTACATGAATGATTAGTAATTCAAAGTTGAGTAGTAATGATATATCAATCGAATGATAGTGAGAAAGATTACTTATACTCATATGGGAAAGACGGTTAGAAGTTGTTAATAAAATAAACTCGATGATCGATTTGAGAGGATGATTTAAAGTTTTGATTTGAGTTTTTTTTTAAAAAAAATTTCTATGATTGGTTAGAGAGGATATAAATCAACTTGATGATTAAAATTTAAATATCACATTGTACATGAGATTAAATTGGTTGATGATTATGTTGGTTTCCAAAATAGAAAATAATTTTTTTTTAATTGAGGATAGATGATTGTAAATAGAAATAGTTAAGAGTTGCCTATGAGATTTATATTTCTTTAAAGATTGAATATTTTGACCTTGATGTAAAAAGGGTTTATTTAAGAAGAATTTAGAAATTTGATGCATTCATAAAGTGATTTAAAATTTGGAGTTGGGTAATTTTAATCTAAAAATTTTGAGGAGAAAAGAAAGGATGTTTGTACTATAATAAAGTTTATTTCGAGGATCGATTTAGAAATTTGAGGTTTTTTTGTGATTGAATTTTGTTTGATGGAACAAATTTTGATTGAAAAAAAAAATTTGAGATTTAAATCTTTTTTTTAGATTGATAAATTTTTATTGAAGTTTCTTTTGGAAAAAAAAGAAGAATTTAGTATTATGATAATATTTATCTCGGTGATTGATTTAAGTATTTTCATAGAGAGTACAATCTTTTATATTAGGTAAACTGAATTAAAGTTGAGGAAAAAAAAGGGGGGGGGAAATAAAAGGGAGTTGGTGTGATGATAAAAGAATTGGTTGGGTATTTTAAAGTTATAATTATGATTATATGCGACGATCTTAAAGAGATTAAGGAAATTGGTGGATGATGTTTTGATTAAAGATTTTATACTGAAGAAATTTATGAAGAAATTTTATTTACAGGAATTGATTTTTTTTTTTTTATCTTGATGAGGAAATAACACATAGAGGATGTACTCTAATGAGATAGAAGTGTCACACCTTAGTTGCCATATTTTTCATAGCCATGATAGTGATTATATGCAGTTATAGTAAGTCATCGACCCATGGACTATGTCTTCTTCTTAAAATTTATCATCCTTGTTCTCGACCCTAAACTAGTATCATAATTCCCTAATTGGTTTAGAGCTATAGATGTCTATAAATTTTTCTTGACCATACCCCAAATCCGTCAACCAGTATCTTCTCCTATATTTTAGTATATATTATTAGTATTAATATTAGGAATATCTATTTAGTTGTTTGTTACTTACTAGACAATATGGTTGATTTTCTGTAATAAAAATTTTCCTTCACCTTTAGCTCATGCCACGGTTGCCGAGCTAAATGCTGTAAGGATTTTTTTTTTACTATCTAATTAGTTTATTTTCTTTCCTGATTTACTATTATCGTGCTGCATAATTTAGTACTATCGATCCAAAATTTGTTTTCTTAAGCAATAATGGAAAGCAGATCATTACGTCTTATCCTTTTGAATAGACCAAAGGTTTTTTTTCTTCTCATGTTAGGATTATTATTGCTTCTCTAGAAAATTCTATGTTGTTGCTACAATTTGGTAGGATAAACTTATTTTCTGAAGAGACAGTGAGAGGTACTAGTTCAATTCTTATAAGTTGGGTGGTATACCTTGTAGTTTAGCATCATACTTTCTCAGGACCATTAAGAAATTATAGTTGGATAACATGACTATATGTTGGTATAAGTATTTAGATTACCTAGACATAACTTTGTGGGTTCCTATCCCTAGCTCAACTAAGGTTAGAGATTCATAGGGCAACTAGAAAGGTCAAATCATTATTTGTGTTTTGGACTTGAACTATCTTTACTTTCTTTTCTTCTGTACGTTTATTTTATCGTCTTGACTAATATTGCTGTATAGCCTAGTTTTACAAGCTTCTTTTTTCTCAAGCTTGTTCTTGACACATATATTATTGGGTGCACCCACTAAAATGTTGTCTAATCAGAATCGGTGCATGATGGTCTGGCCAACCTAGTGCATGTTGATTCGCTTTCCCTATGATTATTTTATACAGATGAAGATATAGTAAACTTGTCCTAGGATCTCATTGCGACCGTTGACAAATTTTGTTTTCTTGAAAATTTATTCGCATTGGACCTTCAAATGTAATCGACCCCATCCCCTTGAACTCTTCTTATTCTGCGTCTTAGTATAGAATTTCTCTTTATAATCCTTTATTAGCTATGATTTATAGTAGAACCATCTTTCTACTAAGTCAGTTAAGTATACCTTGTATGATATCTTATTTTAGTAATACCCTTAGCACCCTAGTAGCCATCTTAGACTGATTTTAGTCGGACATTTAGCAAATAAAAGTTTTTCTATTATCCTTCCTTGGTTCATATCATTTGATCCTTGCCATGACTTGGGTAATTGAAGCACAATATAGGATTTTTCTTCAATAATTGCACCATTATGATCTAGACAAAACCGCACCATACACATGACATTTATGCCCCCCATAAACACACCTTTATGTGCTCTATTTAATAACTCTACTTGTTTGACAAAATCTTTCCTTAGAATAGACTATTTGTGTCCTCTCCTTATCTATTAGATTTGACCATGCAATATCGATCTATTCCCAGATCACTTGGAAATCCTATGACCTATGCCGGACCTAGAACATTCTGTAGGATATGATGCCAGTTTGACCCTCTATAAACTCCCAAGTATCGTTGTAAATTGTCTTGTTGAGTAAGTTACAATTTACATATTTACTTTTTATTGATTTTCTTATTATTTCTTCGGTATTAGAATTATTTTAAATTTCGAGGACGAAATTCTTATAAGTTGGGTAGATTGTAAACCCCTGAATTTTCAGGGAATTTTTAAATTTTTTTTTTTGAATAGCTTGTTAATCTATTTAAATAATTAATTAATTATTTCTAATCAGGGTTTAATTTTATTGTAAATATATATAGATGCAAGATTACTAAATATTGTTATTTGTTAAATAAATGCTGTTACATTAATTATTAAATTATTTATAAACTCTAACCAAGTTTCATATAGATTTATTATTAGATTATATTTATATCAATAATTAAATATATATAGTGTTATTATTCAATTGGTTTTATTTTTAGATTATATATATATATCTATACTTATATAGATGTGGTATTAAAATTCCTAGCAACCAAACCCATTCCTTAAGTTTAACCCTAACTTAGGCCCAACCCAGTATGGTCCTATTCATTTGGATCTCCTTCATGCATATATATATATATGCATCTACTCTCAACCCTAACCCTAAACTTGCCTCCACACAAACCACCAGCCCCCCTTCATCACCGCCACCCTATCCCTCTCTCTCTCTCTCGTCTATCTCCTTCCCCCCTCACCCGGAGCCCCGCCGTCGACGACGAGACGCGGCGTTTCCCGTGCCCGCGTGTAGCATCCGGCGGCCCCCTCGTCGGCGCAACCCCCCTCGTCGGTGAGCCACCCCCCCTGCGGCGTGGCAAGGTAACCCCGACCCCCCGTGGCGCTGTCACGTGGATTAAATCCTCTTTGCATGCTTTAAACCAAGTTTTAATAATTAAATTCTGAATATTCAGATTATTGTAAGGATTGTTGTGATGAATAGATTGATGATTAATTAGATCTAAATGTAGGAAATCATTGGTAAATATGTAGGGGTTCTACCCTAATTTTCGTGTGATTTAATATTAATTATTGATATTTATTTATATTTAATTATGAAGTTTCAATGTTAGTAATTAATTAAATGTGTTTTCTGTTTTAATTTTTATGTAACATTTTGATTACGAATTAGATAAAACTTTGTACATGAAAAAGTTTGTATAATTAATATAGTATTTTAAAATAATTTTTCCAGAATTTTTATAATTTAATTTATAATTATTTTATATGAACAACAGCGAATTTACACTGTTTAATTAATTCTGTTTTGATGCTTATTATTTAATTAATAAATAAATAAATAATATAACTTATATGGAAAATATAGATTTAATTATAAAGTAAGTTATGGAAATTTTTTCATTATTTTATTGGTATTTAAAATATTATATTTAGATTTATCTTGGAAGTTTTGTATTAATCAAATTGAATATTAAATATTGTTTTCAATTTATCTTATTTATTTGGTTAGTAATTAAATAATACTTATTGAATAGAAAATGTTTGTAATAGCATGTTATTCTGTAGAAAAATAATTCCAATATTTATTTATTATTATTTATAATTATTTGGATTTAGTTGAGTAATTTCTAGATTTATTACATAAGTTGAATATATTATATAATTAATTGTTATTAATTATATAAATATTGTAAATTTTGTGAAGTGATATGATTCTATTAGAAATGTGTAAATATGGTATTTAGGAATTTATTTTATGTATTTTAGATATATTTACGAATTTTTAAGACTTAAAAGTAATTTTGAGAATCATGTTTAGGTTTATGTAATAAATTGTGTAATAATTATTTATTGATTTAAATAATTATTAATTTTGTGTTACTACTGTGAATTTTGTTTTAATAATTAAATTTAAGGTTGGTGGTGATTTATTTGGATTTATTTAGAATTATTAAGTACTTATTGTTATTATTCAACTAGTTATTTAATAAATAGTTTAATGGTAATAATTCATTTTCTGTAAAATATATATATAATATATATTTATTATTCTGATATTATTTAGTTTATTATTAAAATAGACTAAAAATGATTTTTACGGATTTTTACTATTTAAGTTAGTATTATTAGGAATTGTGTATTCATGTGTGTATTAAAATGGTTGGTTAATTGATTATCATTAATTAGTTAATTAATTATTAAATATTTAGTTGTAAATAAATTTCAGAATATAAATGGTATGATAATAAGTATGGTTACCTACTTATTATTGTATAATTATTATTCATAAAATTTGATACTAGTTAGCTAGTAGTACTAGATTAATTTAAATTATAGATTACTTAGCAATTAAATGAATTGTTTAAATTGTTTAATTAGTAATTAATTAGAGATAAATTTTGTTTAGGATTATTTGCTTCTCGGGACTCGGACTCTACTTTGGACCCAGATACTCAGTTGCTGGACACAGGCAAGTACACCTTGCTTGATTGTATATTTTTGCAGTTAGTTTATGTTACCTAGTTACTTCTCAGTTGTGTGCACGCGTCTAGTAGTAGTGGACTTATCCCGTGTATTGTGAAGGTATGTGGTACCTTCTAGCCGGACACCGTATCATACACGATCACTATATGAGTGAGTTGAGAGCATGGATTTGTGTGTCGGCTGATCATTGGCACGTGAGTTCGCGTCTGGTCTAGTGGTTGGTACAGATCTACTTATATATACTATGACATCTTGCATATTATTTGTACCGCATATACGGTACGGATATACATTGGGTGGGGAGAGTCTACTAGTGGTGTATGAGAATTTCTGTTTCCAATGGACGCTGGATGCTCGTAGCCCCTCGTTTCTCAAACCGTAGAACGCTTGGTGGCCGTTTCTTCTTCTTCTCCCCCTCTCATGTGCCACTAGAGATGTCTCGAGTGCATTTTACACATAGATGGTTAGTTTACCTGTCGTATGTTGCATGATATATCCTGTCCTTGTTTGGTTGGGGAGATGTTATGTTACATTTTGTTCTAGTTATTTATATACTGCCCTGTACTATCATGCATGTCAATTTTTTGTGTACTTGTTACGTCCCTCTGAGGACCTGGCACCTTTTTCAGATTGGGACAAGCACAGGTACCGACGGACTACGAAGATTGGAGACTTTTGCTGACGAGGACTTCAATGTTGAGCCTCGTGAGTTTCTTGAGTTCTTAGGTGATTTCTGCTAGTGGCTATCTATTTCTTTTCTGGTTCAGTTGTACTCTTTTAGTAGTTCATTCATACATTTATTGGTGGATTATTTTCCACTAGTTATGACTTATAGTTTGATTCAGAGTTATTTTCATTCCTTCCAGCTTTATTCTGTGATTTTTCCTGTGGATGAGATTAGTATTTACCTGCCTGTATTGTTATTTAGTTGTTACTTCAGCGTACTACGATCGAGTATAGTCCATTAAATTGGGGTTTTTCTATACTTGATCGTACAGCTGGCACGCCACGTGTTCCTGGTCCCACATATCTTGGAACCAGGGCGTGACAGCTTTCCTTGTGCTCCAAAAATTAAATCTACGAAAAGGTAAATTTAATAATCAAAACTAATATTAACTAAAATATCATATTAAAAATAATTTATTTAAAATTTAAAAATAACTCCAAAAAATATATGGGCTTACATTACGTCCATCTGCTCGACCTCCAAGTCGAAACTGGCTGCCACTACTAAAATCTGCTTAATTGGCGACGTAAATTTAGCGACGTTAACATAATGTCGCTAAATTACTGATATTAACGACGTATAACTGAAACGTCGCTAACCGTCGCTACTAGCGACGTAAATAGCGACGTGACAACGACGTATATTAGTTATATGTGTTAGTCGTCGCGAAACGTCGCTAATAGCGACTAATTTAGCGACGTTCATAAGAACGTCGGTAAATTCTAATTAAATTAAATCCCCCCCCGATTCATTTCCCCCCATCCATTTTACTATCTCACTCTCTTCCTCCGGCGCTCTTACTCTCTCCGGCGCTCTCACTCTCTCCGGCGACTCTCACTCTCTCTTGCGACTCTCCTCCGTTACGTGACTCTCTCTCTCTATCTCTATTTTTGGTGTTGGTCGTTGGGGGGGTGCTGGTGGCTCGGGGTGAGGGATGGGGTGTGGGTGGTTGGGGGTGAGGAATGGTTAGGGGGTGGCTGGGGGGGTTGGACAGGAGGGTATGGAGGGGGGCTGGGGGAGGGGAGGGTTAGGGTTCAGGTTAGGGGTGGGTGTGGGGGGGGAGGGGCGGGGGGGGGGGGGGGGGGGGGTAAGGGCGGCTAGAGGGTGAGGGCGGGGGGATTGGGGGAGCGGAGGGTTATGGTAAGGGTTCGGGTTAGGGGTGGTTGGTGGGGGAGGGGAGCAGGGGGTGGGGGGCTGGGGAGGGGAGGGGGGCTGGTGGGGGAGGGGCTAGGGATAGGGTTCGGGTTATGGTTAGGGGTGGTGTGGGGGGGAGGGGTGGGGGGGCTGGGTCAGGGGCACCGATAGTGCCGAAACATCTGAGAATTTAGTAATAATTGTTTGTTTTTCGACACCAAAAAATCTGATACTCCGATTCGAAACCACGTACCGATAGTACCGATATTTGTAACACGTAGTTTTGCTGGTTGGTTAATACTGTCGTCTATTTTCCTCGATCCTGATACTCATAGGAATGGTCCCGTGTCACGGCCGTAGTATGTAGTATATTCGTTTTAGTTTGTAGTATATTCATTTTAGTTTTAAAGTTTTAGTTTTGAAGTTTATTCGTTTTAGTATGTAGTATGTAGTAGGAATGGTCCCGACTCATAGGAATGGTCCCGAGTCACTGCCGTAGTATGTAGTATGTAGTATATTCGTTTTAGTTTTAAAGTTTATTCATATTTGCAGATATCTAGAAATGGCTATATCCATGTATCTGCTAGACCGTTCATGGATGTACAACCGCATTCGAGATGACAGGTGCGGTGTGTGAGATGAATACATCGCCAGAGTAGAACAATTCCTCCAATTTGTGAAGGTGTTTCCTCAATCCATGGACGGCATGGACAATAAGTGCCCGTGTGCAAAATGTCAGAATATGAAGTTTCAACCAGAATTGTTTATGACGTATCACTTATACACAAAGGGTTTCCTTCTGAATTACTACCAATGGACCGCACACGGAGAGCTTGTACCTTTAGCATTCCAAGTGGAGCCTCATATAGAGCCTTATGTGGAGCCTTATATGAATGTCCACAACCGAACTGGTGTCGACAACGAGTACGTGAACATGGTCTTCGACGCTGCGGGGCCTAGTTTCGATCCATACAATCGTGACGCAGCTGAGAAGGCACCGAATGCCGATGCCGCGAAGTTCATGGAGTTGCTGGAGAATGCAAGGACTCCTTTGTACCCTGGCTGTGAGGACCATTCACCGTTAGAGGGGATCGCTCGGCTCTTGAGCATAAAGTCTGACTTTAATATGTCGCAAGAATGCTACAATAGAGTGCTCGAGTTAATTACCGATATCTTGCCGGAGGGTGCCAAGTTACCGAAAGACTTCTACCGCTCTAAGAGGATGGTGAGACCCCTCTGGATGGGATACGACAAGATTGATTGCTGTCAGAACGGATGCATGCTTTACTACAAAGATCACACGGATGCAGAAGTGTGCGAATTCTGTGGTGCTGATCGCTACAAGCCAACTACTATAGGCAAGTCTAGAAGACCGACTGCTTCAATGCACTACTTGCCGCTGACGCTGCGGTTGCAGAGGTTGTTCATGGTGAAAGAGACTGTCGAAAATATGAGTTGGCACAAGCGACAACAGACCGAAGGAGTGTTGGATCACCCATCTGATGGAGAAGCGTGGAAGCACTTCGATCGAGCATATCCTAATTTCGCTTCTGATGCACGTAATATAAGGTTGGGGCTCTGCTCTGATGGTTTCACCCCATTTGGTCTTTCAGGCTCCTAATATTCATGTTGGCCGGTAATCCTCACTCCGTACAACCTACCGCCTTGGATGTGCATCAAGACACCTTACATGTTCTTAACTATTATCATCACTGATCCGAACAACCCGAAGAGGAACATTAACGTGTACTTACAGCCGTTGATAGATGAGCTGAAGTAGCTATGGGAAACAGGGGCGTACACGTATGATGCTTCGAAAAAACAGAATTTTCAAATGCGGGCAGCACTAATGTGGACAATCAACGACTTTCCGGCTTATAGAATGTTATCTGGATGGAGCACTCATGGTCGGCTTTCATGTCCGTATTGCATGTGTGCGCACTAAGGCTTTTCGTTTGAGACACGGAGGAAAGTCATGCTTTTTTGATTGTCACCGGCAGTTCTTGCCGAAAGACCATCCGTACCGTAGGAACAAAACTGCATTTCGTACCGGAGCTATAGAGAAGGGCGATCCACCGCCAATGTGGTCCGGAGAGGACACATGGGAGCAAGTAAAAGAAATCCTAAGTGCTATTGAAGATCCTACAAGGAGCAGCCGTTGCGAGGGATTTGGCGAAGATCATAACTGGACCAAAAGTAGTATATTCTGGGATCTGCCATATTGGAGCACAAATCTGATTACACATAACATTGACATCATGTATATCGAGAAGAACGTGTTTGATAACATAATTAATACCGTAATGGACGTCAAGGGAAAGACAAAAGACAATCAGAAGGCTAGATTTACAAAAGACAATCAGAAGGCTAGATTGGACTTAGCCAAAATATGCAGACGCCCTACATTGCACATGATAGACAACGGGAAGGGAAAGCTTTTGCGGCCTAAGGCAATCTACTCGCTGGACAAGGAGGACAAAGTTGGACTTTTTAGATTGATCCAGGACTTGAAATTTTCGGACGGATACGTCTCCAATCTAAGAAGATGTGTCGATATAAAGGAGTGTAAACTGACCGGAATAAAGAGCCATGATTGCTACGTATTCATGGAGAGGTTAATTCCTGTTGCATTTCGGGAATTATTACCGCCAGTAATCTGCGATCCATTAACAGAGCTTAGCATATTCTTTAGAGATCTTTGTTCTTGCAAGTTGCTCGTCGATCGTTTAGAGAAGCAAGAGAAGGACATTGTGGTAACACTTTGTAAACTTGAGAGAGTTTTTCCTCCTGCATTCTTTGACTCAATAGAGCATTTGCCGATTCATCTTATCCATGAGGCTCTTGTTGCTGGACCTGTCGGTTATCGTTGGATGTACCCATTCGAGCGACAGTTGAACCACCTCAAGAGGAAGGTAAAAATAAGGCACGGGTGGAGGGTTCTATTTGCGAACCATCTGTCCTTGAGGAGATTTCAAGCTTCCATTCCATGTATTTTTAGCCTCATATTGCTACAAATAGAACAAGGGCTCCCAGAAATGACGACGACTATGAAGTTGGTATTGAGGCAAAGCTGGAAGTATTTACTGCCTACGGAAAACCATCTGGTAAAATAAAAAAAAGATATCTAAATGACGACGAGGTTAGCGCTGCAATGTTATATGTATTGCTCAACTGTGACGAGGAAGAAGTGGACAAGCTAGAGGGATAAGTAAAATTATTTCGCGTGCTTCGTATTCGTTGCTTCTGAATATAACTAATATACCTATGCTTCATTGCTTTTCAGCATGTTTAAGGATGAGGTAACATGCAACAATCCGTATGCAACCGAGGAGAAAGCAGAACAGCAAATGAGACTTCATTTTCCTTTTTGGTTGAGAGCATATGTACGGATATCTTCACAATTTACTTTTTTTGTACATTTATACTTGCACATAATAATTAAGTTAGCATCGTTTATATGGTATTTAGGTTGATCGTCCGAAGGCAATCCTTGAGAATGAGTATATTAAAACTCTAGCTAAGGGGCCAATTTATCAAATAAAGACCTGGCCAAGTTACTGCGTAAATGGTTTCAAGTTCAAGTCAACAAATGCTCGAATAAGAGACGACTTCTTGGATTTGGATTCTACGAAGAATAGCTATTTGTGCATAAAATCTTCAAACTACAAAGACGTCGACCCAGGCAATGACTTCTTTGGCGTCTGACGGGAGATTATGGAACTGACATATAATTATGCTATAGAACCTTGTAAGATCATCTTGTTCAGATGTGACTGGTTCGATCCGATCCAAGGTCGAGGTTGGAGAGTTGACAAACATTGTCTTGTTGACATAAATTATCGCCGTCGATATAAAGCTTATGAGTCGTTTGTTCTAGAAAGCCAGGCTCAGCTAGTTTACTTTACCAGCTATCCAAAACGAGGAGCCGGAAGATCAGATTGGTGGGCAGTCTGTAAGACTAAAGCTCGGAATACCTTCGATGTCGACGAGATAGCTTATCAGGAAGACGAACTACCTCTTATTACAAATATTGTCGATGTGGACTCAATGGAAGTTCCTCATGACATGTTTCATCAATTGGAAGAGGTAGAAGTATCAGAAGAGGAAGAGGAAGTTGATAGAAGTGAAGAGGAAGAGGAACAGGAACAGGAACAGGAAGAGGAATCGGAATAAGATGAATTTTCAGAAGAGGATTGAATATGTTTAATTTTCAAATGTAGTATGGTTTACTTTTGTTTTTTTCAGATGTAGTATGGTTTACTTTTATTTTAGCGACGTTAATAAGCGACGTTTTCAGATGTACTATGGTTTACTTTTGTTTTTTTCAGATGTAGTATGGTTTACTTAGCGACATTTTCAGATGTAGTATGGTATACTTTTATTTTTTTCAGATGTAGTATGGTTTACTTTTGTTTTAGCGACATTAATAAGCGACGTTTTCAGATGTACTATAGTTTACTTTTGTTTTTTTCAGATGTAGTATGGTTTACTTAGTGACGTTTTCAGATTTAGTATGGTATACTTTTGTTTTTTTTCAGATGTAGTATGGTATACTTCTGTATTTTTTCAGATATGGCTCGACGTGGATCCTTTGGTTTCGGTGTTGGTGGGAGTCGACGAGCCCGACAGTCTCCATCTACCACTCCTCCTACCGACTCCTCATCCCCCCGCACTCTAGTATACACTAGCGGTCTAGTCGTCGGCAGTGTCTCCCTACCCGGCTCTAGCAGTTCGAGGCTAGGGCCTTCTTCTTCTACGCAGCCAGTACCGTCGAGTATTCCAGAGGTTGACCCCACTACTGAGGAGCAGGCCGAGGCCGAGGCTCACGTCGAGGTCGAGGGCGATGGCGAGGCCCACGCCGAGGGCGAGGGCGAGCCCGAGGGGCAGGCTGCGGGCAGGGGCAGGGGCAGGGGCAGGGGGCGGGCAGGGGCATGGTGCAACTCCCATTTGAGACAGATCCTCCGTGTCGCCCCGAGGGGGATCTGAGGTTGGAGATTTGGGCCTGTACTCGGACCAGGCGGTAAGTAAAATTATTGCATTTAATTTGTTTAAATTTATTATAAACTTGTTTAATAAATTTTAATTTCTATTTTACAGATATCATCCCTCCTCCGTACACCGGTCGCTGGGTACATTCCTACGACAGAACTACGGGGGGGGCCTAGATCAACTGGAGGGATGTCCCAGCCGACAAGAAGGCCTTCTGGTTTGAGCACTTTTCGGTACGTAAAAGTTTATTTTCTTTTAACATTTAGTATGTTATGTTATAACTTACGTACTTCTATGATTTTTTCAGCGGACTTACTTCTTCCCTCCCCACCGTGTCGTTGCTGTCGAGGCTATTTTTTCCAGCGTCGCCAGCAAGCTCATTAGGGACGCGATCCTCGACCAAAAGGATCACGACCGCCGGGGAGATTCTATTCAGGGTTGGATCTCTGTCGCCGACTGGGCAGTAATGAAGAGGAGATTCGAGGAGGAAGCCTACAAGGAGAAGTCCGCGAAGTCTAAAAGAGCGCGACAGGCGGGGTCATAGTGGTGTAGTGGATCACGGTCCATCATGGATTTCTTCACCCATATGGAACGTATCTCGCCGTATACCCATAATTAATACTTTATAGTAATATATTTCTTTCAACTTAACTGACAAATCATATAATAATTTCGTAACAGGTTGAATCGGAAGAAGACTCGAATATGGTGACCTTGTTCCTCGCCACGCACACGAAGGGGGAGCGGTTCGTAGACGACAAGGCCCGGGACACCTACGTAAGTTTTACTTAATGCTAGTTCATTAATATTAATTTTTAGTTACGTAGAAAATTCATATAGATGTTATTTCTATGCCAAGTTTTAGAAGTTTTACTTAATGCTAGTTCATTAATATTAATTTTTAGCGACCACGTGAGAATTCATATAGATATTATTTCTAGGCCGAGTTTTTGAGGCTTAGGGAGGCCGGGTCGACACGGTCTGAGGGAGCTAGTGCTAGCACTTTCCAGCAGCCCCCGGCCGCCGTAGCTTAGTCAGATGACGAGCTATAGATGTGGGCCATTGGTGGCATGCATAGGGGTACGTACCATGGTACGGGCTCCTATGGTGCCTTCATTGCGTCACAGGCCACTACGACCGCCACTAGTGTGCCCGGCCCCGCACAGACTGAGGAGTCGCTCCGCCACCAACAAAGTGTCGATGCGCAGATCGCAGCTCTGCGTGACGAGATGCTGCAGATGATGGAGGGCGCATACAGATGATTCTGCGCTCATCTCACGCTTCGATAGGCTTGAGGAGACTACTGAGACGTTGCGACAGATGACCCGCGCTACGCAGGAGGCTACACAGCGTTTAGTCGAGCAGATGCAGCAGTTCCAGGAGATGGCTACGGAGCGACCGTCTGCTGGTACGCCGGGAGCATCGTCTACATCCGGCAGTGCACGGAAGGACATGCTCGTCCACCTGTTGTCACCGGAGGAGTATCAGACGATCCTGTCGTTGCGACGACAGTCATCTGGTGGCGCTCATCGTCCAGCTCCGGCTCCAGCACCTGGTCCAGCTCCAGCATCTAGTCCAGCTCCAGGCGATCAGTAGTTTCTTTTTTGCATTTTTGGTCTGTACTATATTTTTTTCTTTGCACGTATTTGGGGATATTTACTTTGTTCGTTGAGGATATTGACTTTGTACGTATTTGCGGACATTGACTTTGTTCGTTGAGGATATTATATATTGACATTGTTCTTTGCGGATAGTATTTTTTTCTTTATATTTTTTGTATATTTTGAAATGTATTGTGTGTGCCGGTGTTGAGTGTTCCATCTAGGGGGTCGGCAAACCCAGGGATTGGATTCTGTATTTTGTTTTTTGTATTCTGTATTTTAGCTCAGGCTCCAGCTCCATTTGCATTCTGGAACCTTTTTTTTAACTTAGCGACGTTTTTAGCGACGTTTTGGAACGTCGCTAAATTTTTGTGACGTTAATAAATGTCGCTAAAAGCGTCGCTAAAATACTGACGTGGCAACACGTGGCACCAAATCTGATGTCAGCATGTCGTCGCCAAAACGTCACAAAAGTGTCGCTAAACGGCGACCACACAATAACGTCGCCATTTGCGTCGCTAATTAGCGTCAATGTTAAAACGTCGCAAATAATGTCGCTAATTATCGACGTTAATAACGTCGCTAAATAACGTCGCCATAGCGACGTTTTGTGACGTTTTCTCGTTTAGCGACTAGTTTTTTTCGTCGTTTCCAAAACGTCGCCCAAAACGTCGCTAATTTCACTTAGCGACGTTTTCACCGAGTTTAGCGACGTTTTGAAATGTCGCTAATCTGACAAATTTTTGTAGTGTGCCAATGCTAGCACCGATCGAATAGACGAGTGCTTGACAATATGCAAAAAAGATCTCATTATACTCTACACCCTTTTGTTGGTTGTAGACTTCAACTACCAGCCTCGCTTTGTATCTGTAGTGCCCCGTCTCGCCCAGTCAATCAGAGGAATCGGAACGCCGACGGCGTTCGGACTTAGCCTTATAACGGCTGCTCGAAGACATCGCTCGATCGAGGCGACCGCTCGCTCAGGTGGGGCAGTTTCGGTGAACTCGCCTCATCTTTGCCTTCACATAATAAATCGCATGTTTTCAACTCGCACAAGTAGGCTTGATAATAAAATAGACGAATCCATATAGCTAAAGGGAATAATCCCGACAGGTCGAATTGAGTTAGAATATGGAAAGGTCCAATGGTCGGCTTAGAGTTGGTGCACGGTGTGCTTTGAAAATGACACTCGGTCCTTCGTCCTGTAGCTTGGGAGAAGAAAAAGTGATCTTCGCCACAAGCTAAGAGTTAGCCAAATTCATAGGCGTCGCCCGCATAAATGCTTGATAACACGTGTACGGCACGTTCCCACGATGCAAAGCTTAACGCAGCCTTTACTCATCAAGTTGTTGTAAAGTAAGTTAGGCAATTTATGTTAAGCTATCAGGATTAGTAGCAAGCACGGTCCTATGAGTTCTACGGCTGGGTATAACCACATAGTCCCACGATTGTAAGCCCCGTCATATAGAGTATGACTTGGGCGGTGGTGTCACATAAAGTTTCAAGTTGGTTTAAGACACGATGTCACGGATTTAGTATTTTAAGGCACGGGCCACGGTTGATTTATTGAGTTTGGAAAGTGTTTCAAATAGTTTTTCTTGAGTTGAGTGAAATGATAGGGCAAGAAAGAAGAATGCTCGCGACTGGGTCGTCGAGGCAAGAGAGAAGAATGCTCGTGACTGGGTCGTCGAGGCAAGGTCTCAGGTGTGATAAGTATTGAACTTGGCCCTGAAAGAGATGGTAACACTAGAAGTAGATTGACTGTGTGAGACGTCAGTTTGAGTCGAGTCTTGCATGGTCATTGGACAACTTGTACAAGGTAAAATAAATCTGTTTCTCGAACGGCGACCCAGGCGGCCACATAGAAACCATTGCGATGGAGACATTCGTAGCTGTACTAGATGACCGCACGGGTTAGCAGGGACTTATAGCGGAGCTGGCTACTCGCGCTGGCAAGGAGCATCCATCTAATCAAAAGCTCAAAAGGAGTCCATTATAGCGCTGGGCGCTAGTGACTAGTTCATATAGATGAGTCGGCATAGGCAGCGATCCGCATGTATGCCTTTGGATTGAGTCGAGTATTGAGTGCAGTATATCAAGGAGTCGAATTGAATGTGTGTGTACAGTTGGAACACAAAAGGTTGGGCCTAAGATTTGGCTGCAACGAAGACACCGTGCTTCGGCACGAGATGTGGCGTCGAGTCTTGAGTTATCGGCATATAAGTTGCATAAGTTGGTTTGAGTTGTCGTGAGTTTAAGTTAGGAAACGCCGCAAGGCAAAGTTGGTCGAGTGACACTTAGTTCACAAGTTGGATGGGTCAGTTTATGATTTTGTAGCAAAGGGCCGCGAGGCGGCGATATGATTGAGTCTCATTTGAGTTGCGAGGCACGGCCTCAACAAGGACTTATAGCACGGTCACACGGGAATGGAGTCTTATCGCGTAGTTGCGTCTCTGATTTTAAGCCGTAAGACAAGCACGACTTGATAGGTTAACGTTGTTGAGTTGATGTTGCGTTGCAAGCACGAAATGGTCTTGAGACACAAAATAGGCCAAGGCATCTGTCCTAAAACCGATCCTAAGGAAAGAGTAGAAAGACAATCATAAAGAGACTATGTTACACACAAAGTAAATTAACGTGTTGGTTTTGTATGGGTGGGCGAGGAGCTCATTCCACCAGTACAGTTGAGTACTGACATCCATATAATTTTCATGTGTAGGCACAGGTAGAAGCTCGTGGTGCGGAGCTCGCTTGGATGCGTCGAGGCACGGAGTTCTTTAGCGATTCGAAGCGTGCAGCCACTTGTATTCAAGACTTATACAGGACATAATGTATGGACGTCGCCTTCCAAAACATCCACTGGCTCAAGACATGTATTGAGAGATGAGAGAGAGCTGAGTGACTTATAATGTGAGAAAAGTGAGCTCGAGAGACTTATAATCTTGGCCTTGCACCCTTTGTAATCTTTGTTTCAATATCAATAAAGAGCTTTTTTGAATAACTTGTGTTTTGCTTTAAAATTTCTGCTGCTATTATTCAATGTCTCTGCATGGGACTTCTGTGCGACAACCCCGTCGCAGCCGTTGAAATCGGTCGTTATAGAACCTGTCTTGCATGAGCGCAATCTAGGCTCGTCCGGCATCACGCCTTAGCGAGGACGATCGCTCCTACGGGAGCGGGGTGTGACATAATGGTATCAGAGCACGGCTTTACGTCCTTGGACTATCGATTGAATTCTTTAACTCTGTTGTTTCCGCAAACTCTGAATTGTTGCTTCCACAAAGTTGATATCGTTGGTGCGCTCTCTCTCAAATGTCCCACGGGATGTCCATACAATACGTCTATCTATTTTGTAAAATATAGGAGAACAGTTTTTGACAACAAAACAAAACGATGGTTTGCATAAGCACGATTGGCTAAGTCGGGCTGGGCATATACACCAAAGTTGCGTCGACCTTAGAAAAGTCGGGTACAAAAATTAAATAGTATTGAGCAAGAATGAGTTGGACTAAATTAAGTAAATGAGATGACTATCGATAGGGGTTCTATCGAGTGACGACAACGTCGGTGCGATATAGATGAGCGTGCTTGGAAATTGAGGAATGGTTCGAACGAAAAATTTAAAGAAGTGGATTTTGATTTGAATGATAGTTGAAGATTTTATAAATGACTTCATCCCTGAGTGGTGTATGCGATAGCCTTAGGGATGTCGATCGATCGATTGAGGATGCGGGGTGTCAGTGAATCTATCTGCAAGCATCACGTTATACAAAGCCTTAGATTGAGTATCGTTAAACAAGATGTAGTCTTGAAGATTTGGATGAGTTGATTCGAACAACCAAGAAATTGACGTGCACGGAATGTGCACGAGATCGAGGATTGTGCGAGTATGAAACACGAAGGTGATTGAGTAGGTAAATTAAATCGAGGAAAAGTTAAGGTGTAATGAACGGATGACTTGATAAAGGGAATCGATAGGTGAAATCGTATAGAGAAAGTTAGCACGATGGAAAGATAGCGTGCATGAAAAAGTTAAATTTTGAAGTTACGCAATGACTCTGAGGATTGGAATGGATGTCGTTCGATGATTGAGTTAGCAAGAATGATGCGAATTGAGGAAATACGTTGGTCGATGACTTAAGATAAAGGGATAATGATCGAACTTGAATTGAATGTCGAGGAGATTATCTAGTCGAACGATGGCATCATTCGTACGACTCGAAATTGGTTGCAAAGGAAGATCGTCAGGTAACGCATATCGTCGATGGTATTGAGGCGTATCAAAGATCGATATGCGATAACTCGTGGGTACTCTGACTCGGCGATTGACGATCGTGCAAGTGTTATTGTTCAGTTGGATGCCATACTTAGGATTTTGATTGAGATGAATGTTGGATGAAAATGATTGTGTCTTGAGGGTTACGTGGATAACTACAGCGTCGACATTATCTTGTGCGAGCACAACTCTAGCCTCGCACATGCGTTGCGTAAGATTTGGGACGATTGTTCCGCGTGAGCGCTGACATGGTAATTCATGTCGCGGGAATGATCGAACTCAGAAAATTAGGATGCGACAACTTTGATTATCTCAACTTGTTGGTTTGATGCGAAGAAAAATTTAGAGATTTAGGACTTGCAATTGATGATTGAATAAACTTGAGGATGGAGTAGGTCTAATCCGCGTATCGAGAATGAATTGGTCTAGACTCAAACAAGAGTTACGCCCCAATGAGAATGATTATTCTGTGGGAGCGTTGCATGGTGATTCATGAACCACCATGGATAATCGGACTCGCGTGAGATTGGGGCACAACATATTGTCGAGCTAGATGACCTCGTGATCGAATACATGAATTGGTTAGAGTTGGTGAATTGAAATAGAATCGAATATGCGCAACGAGTGCTTTGATACGAATTAGGTGATCGTGCTCGATGTTTAGAAATCTGAGTGACGCGAGCTTGGGTAGAAAATCCCGTATTATTGACTTTGGTTTGACCCTAAAATTGGGGTCAGTATTGGCATTATTGTTGGGGAACTATGATTCCAATCCTGATATTGACTTAGCTTTGAGAAATGGCCTAGCGGTTAGGCGAGACGCTCTGTTTCAAGTATTAGCAATCGAAAGATTGATCTTGAAGATTGGTATGGATGGATAGTGTGAATCACGGATATAGGAATACCCCTCACAAAGATTCGACTGACATGCATATATGTCAGGGATGCCTGAGTATGTGTACGATACGACTCGAGTGAGAATGACGAATTCTCTATCATACGGCTTGGCTGAATGCATGTATTTTGGGGATGCCTAAAATTCGTGCATGATCCAGCTAAGTGATACGTTGTGTTCAAACGAGACTTGAGGAATGGAAAGTATCGAGGATTTGAGATCGTGTTAAAGGAAAATTTTGATAATAGTGGAGCGTGGCTTGGAATCAAGGAAACACATAGGCAGAGTGTGTACGATAAATTATGGCGTACCTCGTTCGACTGTTATAGTCCCATGTCTGGGCACGATTAAGTCTTGACCATAGAAATGGTAGGATGGCTTGCCTTTAGGAAAGTCTCGAGGACGAGACTTGTTCTGAGTGGTGTATGATGTAGTGTCCCGTCCCGCCCAGTCAATCGGAGGAATCGGAACATCGACGGCGTTCGGACTTAGCCTTGCAACGGCTGCTCAAAGACATCGCTCGGTCGAGGCGATCACTCGGTCGAGGCGATCACTCGGTCGAGGCGATCGCTCGGTCGAGGCGATCGCTCGGTCGAGGCGACCGCTCGCTCAGGTGGGATAGTTTCGGTGAACTCAGCTCATCTTTGCTTTCACATAATAAATCGCATGTTTTCAACTCGCACAAGTAGGCTTGATAATAAAAGAGTCGAATCCACATAGCTAAAGGGAATAATCCTGACAGGTCGAATTGAGTTAGATTATGGAAAGGTCCAACGGTCGGCTTAGAGTTGGTGCACGACGTGCTTTGAAAATGACACTTGGTCCTTCATCCCGTGGCTTGGGAGAAGGAAAAGTGGTCTTCGCCACAAGCTAAGAGTTAGCCAAATTTATAGGCGTCGCCCGCATAAACGCTTGATAACGTGTGTTCCTACGACACAAAGCTTAATGCAGCCTTTGCTCATCAAGTTGTTGCAAAGTAAGTTAGGCAAGTTATGTTAAGCTATCAGGAGTAGTAGCAAGCACGGTCCTATGAGTTCTACGGCTGGGTATAACCACATAGTCCCACGATCGTAAGACCCATCATATAGAGTATGACTTGGACGGTGGTGTCACATAGAGTTTCAAGTTGGTTTAAGATACGATGTCACGGATTTAGTGTTTTAAGGCACGGGCCACGGTTGATTTATTGAGTTTGGAAAGTGTTTCAAATAGTTGTTCTTGAGTTGAGTGAAATAATAGGGCAAGAAAGATGAATGCTCGCGACTGGGTTATTGAGGCAAGAGAGAAGAATGCTCGCGACTGGGTCGTCGAGGCAAGGTCTCAGATGTAAGAAGTATTGAACTTGGCCCTGAAAGAGAAGGTAACACTAGAAGTAGATTGACTGTGTGAGACGTCAGTTTGAGTCGAGTCTTGCAAGGTCATTGGACAACTTGTACAAGGTAAAATAAATATGTTTTTCGAACGGCGACCCAGGCGGCCCATAGGAACCGTTGCGATGGAGACTTTCGTAGCTGTACTGGATGACCGCATGGGTTAGCGGGGACTTATAGCGGAGCTAGCTACTCGCGCTGGCAAGGAGCGTCCTTCTAATCAAAAGCTCAAAAGGAGTCCATTATAGCGCTGGGCGCTAGTGACTAGTTCATATAGATGAGTCGGCATGGACGGCGATCCACATGTATGCCTTTGGATTGAGTCGAGTATTGAGTGCAGTTTATCAAGGAGTCGAGTTGAATGTGTGTGTACAGTTGGAACACAAAATGTTGGGCCGAAGATTTGGCTGCAACGAACACACCGTACTTCGGCACGAGATGTGGCGTCGAGTCTTGAGTTGTCGGCATATAAGTTGCATAAGTTGGTTTGAGTTGTCTTGAGTTTAAGTCAGGAAAAGCTGCAGGGCAAAGTTGGTCGAGTGATACTTAGTTCACAAGTTGGATGGGTCAGTTGATGATTTTGTAGCAAAGGGCCGCGAGACGGCGATATGATTAAGTCTCATTTGAGTTGTGAGGCACGACCTCAACTAGGACTTATAACACGGTCACACGGGAATGGAGTCTTATCGCGTAGTTGCGTCTCTAATTTTAAGCCGTAAGGCAAGCACGACTTGATAGGTTAACGTTGTTGAGTTGATGTTGCGATGCAAGCACGAAAATGTCTTGAGACACAAAATAGGCCAAGGCATCTGTCCTAAAACCGATCCTAAGGAAAAAGTAGAAACACAATTATAAAGGGACTATGTTACACACAAAGTAAATTAACGTGTTGGTTTTGTATGGGTGGGCGAGAAGCTCATTCCACCAGTACAGTTGAGTACTGACACCCACATAGTTTTCATGTGCAGGCACAGGAAGAAGCTCGTGGCACGGAGCTCGCTTAGATGCGTCGAGGCACGGAGTTCCTTGGCGATTCGAAGCGTGCGGCCGCATATATTCAAGACTTATACAGGACATAATGTATGGAGTCGCCTTCCAAAGCATCCGCTGGCTCTAGACATGTATTGAGAAATGAAAGAGAGCTGAGTGACTTGTAATATGAGAAAAGTGAGCTCGAGAGACTTATAATCTTGGCCTTGCGCCCTTTGTAATCTTTGTTTCAATATCAATAAAGAGCTTCTTTGAATAACTTGTGTTTTGCTTTAAAATTTCTGCTGCTATTATTCAATATCTCTGCATGGGACTTCTGTGCGACGACCCCATCGCAGTCGCTGAAATCGGCCGCTATGGAACCCGCCTTGCACGAGCACAATCTAGGCTCGTGCGGCATCACGCCTTAGCGAGGACGATCGCTCCTTCGGGAGCTGGGCGTGACAGTATCGAGGGCTTGTAACATCATTTGTCTACTTTACTCTGAACACCTATCGACTTTTCAAATCCTTCTTTCCTTCATAAGTGGAGTTAGCCTGTAAAGAACTCATCTCCTCCTGCATAGCCTGCAGCTACTCCTTCCTATATTTGTTGTCCAAAGCCTTTGCAAAACTTTTAAGCTCTCCTCTGTCAGTCAATAACACATACTCAACTAGTGAGTATCTCGTAGATGGTCGACGCTCATTGTCGCTCCTCTTCAACGAAACTACTGGTGCTGTCTGTATATCAACAGCATCCTTCCTTAAGGAACTACCTCATTGGCATACTCATTCTCCTGAGGGTTACCCTTACCACCATCAATAGGCTGATGATCAAGGATGGGAGCAACTCCATGTACTGGCTCTTCCATAACTGGATCCTCTACGATATACTCTAGAAACTGCTCGAAGTGAAACTACTGTAACTCAAGCAATTCCTCAGCCTCAGAAGGCATCTCGAAATCCTGAGTGTTGGTCATGGTCTGATCCTCGATGAATTCCCTACTTATGTAGAGATATTTTCCCATGGGGTCGTAGAGTCTATAGCCAAACTCATCCCGACCGTAATCGACAAAGACGAATTGCCTCGTCTTCGGCTCAAGTTTAGATCTTGCATCCTTCTGTACATGCACGAATGCCTTACAACCAAACACTCACAGGTGATTATATGACGGCCCTTTGTCGTACCATACTTTATCAGACACATCACCCTGCAAAGCAACAGTAGGAGATAAATTAATAACATAAGCAGCTATGTAAAGTACCTCACCCCAATAGCTGCCTGGCAAGTTTGCTTCTGATACTAAACGTCGTACCCTCTCCATCAGCGTCATATTCATGCGCTCCGCTACACTGTTGAGCTACGGTGTCATTGGTGGAGTCTTCTGAATCGTATCCTTTGCTCTCTGTAATAAGCATCAAAAGGACTAATGTACTCGCCGTCATTGTCGGAATGAACACATAGCAGCTTCTTAATCGTCTCCCTTTCAACAGAGGCCTGAAACTCTTTAAAAATGGGCAGCACTTGATCCTTGGGCTTTAAGGCATAAACTCAAACCTTTCTGGAACAATCATCAATAAACGTTCACAAAATAAGAAGCACCACCAATAGATTTTACCTTTATAGGACAGCAGACATCCGAGTGAATCAACTCGAACAACACTGGCTTCCTCGAACTTGGTGACTTTGGAAAGACACCTTGTTTTGCTTTCCGCCAAACAGTGTGTTCATCTCTCCAATTTTGTAGTCTTTAGCCCTGGAATCACCTTCCTGTTCACCAAGTAGCCCATCTTCTTCTCGCTGATATGGCTGAGCTGCATGTGCCACAGCTCGGTAGACGCATTGATAGATGCGTTCACCTCATATGCTCCATATGTGCTCCCTTCTATATAATAGAGTCTGGACTTCTTGTTTCTTCTGGCAGTCACCATCGAACCTCTGGAAAGATTCTACTGACCGTTTCCGAAGTGATTAAAGAAACCCTCGTCATCCAACTGACACCAGGTTGAAACGAATATTAGGGATATGATGACCATCTTTAAGAACAAGAACCGCACTCATTTTCGTCCTCAAATGCACATCTCTAATGTAACCGTCTTCAACACATCTCCATTGACCATCTTCAATACTCCACAATCGCTTGTCATATAAGTGGCATATAGTGCCCTGTTGTGAGATACGTACGCTGAAGCACCCGAGTCCACTAGCCAAGAATTATCGTCGCAAGTGAGGTTCATGACAACCTTATCACCTATGACAATCACATCGTCTCTGTATGTCGAAGCTGCCGTTGTAGTGTTCTCACTTTCCTTCCCCTTGTCATCCTTCTTCTCACTCTTTCAAGTAAAACAGTTATGCTTGATGTGACCTTTTTTGCCACAATGATAACACTCCAAGTCCTAATCCCGACCCTTAGACTTGCCCCTACTCTTGTCTCTGCCACCACCTGAACCCCTAATTTTGCCCCTTTTGCGGCTATCTGAAACTAGCGTCTCTGAGTGGGATATGAATCAAGTGCCCTAAGAACATCTTCGCATCTCTTCATTCAGTATCCCGCTATTGGCAATCTCTAGGCTGACCACGCCTTCAGGAGCATAAGCGATCATAGACACTCGTACGGTCTTCCACGAGTCTGGCAATGTAACATCAACCGAAGTCCCTGAAACTCGTCATCGATCTTGACTCCCATTGAGGATAGCTAGTCAACCACGCCCTGTAACTCACTCAAGTGATCCGTAATGGACACACCATCTTTGTACCGCAGATCCATCATCATCCGGATCAGGAACAACTTGTTTACCACAGTCGTCTTGGTGTACAAAGATTCCAGTTTATCCTTGTAGAAGCATAAATAAATTTTGTAGACCAAGTCAAGGAAGTTGAGATCTTCATGCAAAGACAGTTCCAAATTAGACTTTACGTAAAGGTCAAACTGAGTCAAAATCAAACTCTACGCAAGGGTTAAATTCAGACTTTACGCGAAGACAGTTTCACTCTCTACGCGAGAAGAATGAGCTGTCCATGCTGTATTAAATGCACGAAGATACTGTTCTGACAGATTGATTCTCTGACAAATAATTGCACAGAAGCCAAGAAGATTGTTGTTTAGTGTACCAATGAGCTGCTTTATGCTTGAGGAACAGCTTCCTCTTTACGCATAAAGAGTTATTTGAGCTTTTACGCTCAAGGCTATCTCAGCTACTCTTTTTGCGCGTAGAGTTTATTTGAGCCTTCACGCTCAAGGCTATTTTTAGCCGCTTTACGCAGGAAGCTTACTTTGAGCTATTTTACGCTCAGACATGCCTAACAGCATGCCTTACGCACAGTTTGTCATAATTGTGTGGGAACGTGGTTTTCTGATGTGTCCTTCATGCCACATTTCTTGAAAAATGTGTGTACGTGTTCTCCTTATTTTATTGAATTATGGGACACGTGTCAACATGCGTAGAGGACAATTTTTGTATGTGGGTGACAGTTATTCTACCAGCCTGCGTAGAGACCCAATATTGGTGCTTTTTACGCACAGAAGATAGGCCTATATAAAGACTTTTTTTTAAGGAAGAGGGACTGGATTTTTGGAGACTAGATATCTTGAGAGAATTCATACTTTCAGAGCAAAGTGATTTTTCCAGATCGTTTCTCGTCAACTTTTCTTCAAGAACAGAGTGAAGCAAAGCAGGAAAGCATTCGACTGTACTATCAGTGCCAATTGTGTCGATACCTTTTTGGTGACTTAGTTCTTCCAATTGTTCATCTCCAAGCAGTTTTCTTCATCAACATCGTGTGGTCCAAGGAACAAAGTGATCGCTCTCAGATCAGACTTCCATAGCAACACTTCCTAGAATTTACTTGTAGTTTTGTACATTTGCTCTCGTTTTCTTTTAAAAGCCTTAGGGCATTTTGTTAAGTGAAACAAAATGGCGGCTCTGCTGGGGACGACTTTCTCCTCTGCCGAGAAAGCAATTGCTCAATACGATGATATGTCGATTGGATCGACAAAGAAGACTTTGGCCGTTCAGTTCGACCAGACTGCTTATGAAGAAATGCTTCGAACTGGGGATAGTGCTCGCTGTTCCAATGTGCAAAAATAATGAAAGGTGCGCAAAGTTTGGATTCCTAAGTTCAAAGCACCTTCTGATCTCTCTATTGTCTCTGAAGGCAGGAGAATTTTTCCCACTTCTGTCGTTGGGGCTCCCGTCTGTGACGAGGCAGTTCCTACTTCAGTGTTGCGCTCTGTGCATAAAATTCAGTCTCCCGTCTGTGACATGGTAGACAATCACGTCTTGCTCTCTATGCGTAAGGGCAAATCTCCCGTCTGTGACGTGACAGATGTTCCTGTTTTGCGTTATACACGTAAAGGCAAATAGCATGTCGGTGACATGGTAGATAAAGTTCACAATGGTGCTTTTGCATCTAAAGTGAACTTGCCTACATGTGTACTGCATAAAAACAAGTCTCATGTTATTACTATGGCAGACACTTCCTTTGGTTTATCCAAGGAGACTAGAAATTTTGGCAAAACTTCTGTTTTTCGCCAACAATCCTCTAATGCTGCTCTACTGTAACTCCGCTTTTTCGGAATTTATAAATAGTACTATTTTCTGGTATTTTAAATTTTTAGAGAATGATAATTATTATTATTATTATTTTTAGAAAGTTATTTCCTAAAAATTAAGTTGCCATATTTTATGTGAATAAATTTATGGTTAAATTTTGATTAGAGATTAATAATTTCATCTTCTATTTTCTCTAGTTAAATAATTAATGGGGTTGATGATGGGCCCAATTCACTTTGGGCTTGTCATAGGGATGTTGATTATATAGTTTGAAATTCATTATATTTTTCCTTCCAAAGTTTTAAATTCTTAAATTTTGAAATACCAAGTTTTTTTATAACTAAATTTGAGGTCCCCACTCATTTTCTTTAAATTTTCCTAACTGATTCCTAGCAAATTTTACAATTTGTGGAAAAGGGAGGGATTTTCTGTAAATTGCCAATAAAGTGGAGGGACTTATGTGAAATTTCACCTTCATTATATTAGCTAACATTCATTCTTTATTCTCATCTCTTTCTCCTCAACTCTCGGCTCAGAGCCGAGAGCAAGCTCGAGCTCCCCCAAAATTCTTTCTCTTCCATTCATTTTTTTTCCCTGGCCGAGCTAACCCTAACCCAAATTTCTTCCATGGCGCCAACGGAGGATCCGATGGCCGGCGTCTGAGCTCTCTTCCCGGCGACTTATCTATTCCGTCGCTGTCGAGAGCGACGAGTCTCGACGAACCGCAGCAACAGCGAGCTCGACAAATCGTGCGGGAGTAGCAGCCTCCGATTCCGGTGAAATCTCAGTGACGACAACGCGGGAGAGACGTTTGATCAAATCCAGTGAGTTCTCAAGCCGATCCCTCTCATTTTCTTGGGAAGTTAGGGTCCGATCGATTGACCCCCAATTTTTTTTTCAGATCTGGAAAAATTCTTGCTGTGATTTTAGCGATCGGTTGGTGTTTGTTTGTTTTTCTTCCATTTGAAATTCGGGTGGGAACATCTGATGAGCTTGTCGTTCCTCTCCGGAAATTTCGATCGAGGTGAGTTCTCGAATTAGGTTCGTTTTCGAAGAAGTGATATTTTGATTGAGAGTTTTTGGATCCTCTTGTGATCGATCTCTGGTTTTGATCAGAAATTTTGTCAGATTTATAAGATCAACTGGAATTTTGTGATTAAGTCGGAGCATCTGGAGCTTGTGTCCGGGGAGAGGAGTACTGAATCGGATCCCGACGTCTTGGCTTCGTCGAGACAGTTGTTGTAAGTATTACTCTATACTTCGTAAGTTTTGATTCTGTTTCGTTGCTAGAATTTATTGGAAATGTTGGCCAGGGCTATTGTCGGGATGTGGGAGTCTGGGTTGTTCATATTCAACAGGTTGTTCGTGTCCAGTATCTGGATGTGTCCGGGGTCTTGTTCGTGTCTATCCATGCGTGCGTATCCGGGTGCTGGTCGTGTCCAAGAGTGATGGAGTTTAGAGTTGGACTGGGAAGCTGGTGTTTGGTCTAGATGCTTGGCGGGACAATTGTTTTCTTTGAATACTGGGCAGTTGATTTAAATGTTCTACTGAACATTCGATTTGAATAGCCTTTTTGAAATTTTGAGTTGTATATTACTCTAAACTGTTGGATTGGATTTTTGGATTCTAGTCTTTGTGTTGCAGAGTTAAAGGTGGGTATGCATTACCAGTGGTTTCCTTGTGTTTAACTGCTAGGTCTGTTCTGTTGATCCTTGTTGGTCCTTGAGTGTAATGGGTGGGTTGAGTTGCTTAGCATAAATGTTTGATTTCACATGAATGTTAAGTTCATATGTATGCTAAGTATTTGGCTGAGAAGCATTGCTTTAGTTTTGTCTTGAGGTTCCATTAACTATATGGACTATTGTTGGTTTTAGCAAATGGGAAGATAAATATTGAAGCTAGCAAGCAGGGGAATTTATGTACAGTGTTAAACTTGAGTTTTGAGTTGGGCTTGGAGTTGGGTTTGTCATTCTAGTTATTGTATCATTGTTAAAATAACTTTTGGTTGATAATAACCTATAGTCCATAATATGTCTTAAGAGGGAATTTGTAAGATTACTAATTATGTATATTTACTCCTAACATAAATTGGTAATATTCTAAAGATTAGTTGTTACTATAATGTACTATATTATTAATTGATATGAACACTAATTTACAAGGTATTGCCTAATATAAATTTTCTATCTAGAAGAATATAGGTATAGTGGTAATATTTGCTTAGTATTATTGATAGTAAGTTACTTAGATTTTAAATTGTTATTTGGATATTTTCTCTTGTTACTATAACATATTTTCTCTTGTTAACTATATGTATATAATTAATTAGGATTATGTAAATTGCTAACAATTTATGGATAGAAACGATTAAGTTAGTTAAGTTTATGGTTAGCAATAGATAAGTTAAATTAGTTAATGTCATTATTTAGTTCCTTACCCATTTGTACCTTAATTCTAGGTGAACATTGAGACAGACTTGGTTTGCAAGGACAAAGGTAAGTACTTTTCTACGGTTTTGTGCATTTACATTCTTGTACGCTTTCTTATGACACGTCATGGCACGATATCATGTACTCATGTACTCCTGTATTCCTGTACCCTTGTTCTTGTACTTACTAGTGTCGGGTGGGGAAATACACTAGCCATGTGACCAATCCCGGTTACTATATATTCTTGTACCTAGCTTAGGCCTCGCACTGTGCACGCAGGTCCTAAGTCGTACCATATTCATGTACTCCTGTGCATGCTCCTGTACTCACCCCAGCCGGTCATATGGACTAGATGTATTTCGATATTGTGCACTTGTCATGTCTGGTACTTCAGGATTATAGTTTCATTCATGTAATTTACATGTTCCTGTACTTTATATTCTTGTACTATAGATCCTGTACTCATTCCTGTATTACTTTCCTGTACTTTCCTGTATATCTTTTCATGTACCCCTGTACACATTTCATATCATGTTCATGTTTTATTACCTAGAACTGTACTTTGCTCCGCTCCTGAATAGGATATGTTGCAGGTATGCTTGCAGGACATTGTTCTACTCTATGGGCCAGAGCCCAGGATTTAGCTGAGCAGGATGAGGCTTAGCTTGAGGTTCAGGTTTAGACTGTTAGCTTTACTCTTAGATATTGTCTTTAAAATTCATGTACATTTCATTCTTGATGACTCGTATATTTACATACATAGAATTGTGGATTATGGTGATCATTCTGGGATACGTACTTAGATGCTGTGATTATATATTTTCATGTTTATCTGGTAGATTTCCCTAGTTTGGTACAGCTTACTTTGTTGTGTCTAACGACAAAGGCTGGGCGTGTCCGACTCGTGTCCGATTATTCGAGAGCGGGTCGTGACATGTTTTTAGTGGTGGCCCATGCAGGTCAATCCTAATGGTACCTAGGACTTAGCGTACTATTGGAGGACTTGATTACACTAGGGAAACTTGATCACAGCATAGGAAAATCGGGAAATAAGGGTATATCAGGTATATCAGGTGTATCAGGTATTTTAATATTCTATAAACACTTGTTGTATGTAGGTCTAGGTTATTTTAACAGTTTTCTGTTTTTCAGATAGTTCAAAAGCACGCGACACCGGAACTATTGATCCACCTACACTTGAAGATTTCCAGCCTCTACTACCTTCTATCGCCCTACTATCCCCATGGGTAGTACGTTGTTGACGGAGATATTGAAGAGTCCTTTGACACCAGAGAGAGCATGTCATCCTTTTCCAAGTCAGACTTGTGGATACACTCTTCGAGCCAGGAAGGACTTCTGATTTTCAGACTCTCAGACACTTGGACTTTTCGACACCGAGCGCATATCTTACACCAAAGAGCAGATCGAGAACCTGGAGTTACCATTGAAGATCACCCAAGTTTCTGAGGACCCGACTTCTCTGAAGATTTGAGCCACCTGCCAGGAGATCCAGAATGTAGCACAGACAATAGGACACAACGGGAAACTGAAGCTCAGAAGGAACATAAATATTATGACAAAGACAACAACTGCCCTGGACCCGCAAGGCGTCACAACACTCAGTCAGCGTTTCTTCGGTCACATCACCAGTCGCATCATCAGGAGCAGATCTCAGCAGTCAGCACGCCAGCAGTCATATATTCCTGCCAGAGGCCTGCACTTCAGCCCCAATGGGAGATCCAGATTCAGATCCAGCCGACGATCATTTACAATTTTTGCCACCTCTCAGGATGCCATTAAGAAGAGTGCCGCAAAAGATGGAGTCTATGCTTGTTCTACAGATCGTCTGTCCACCCAGTCAAAGATTGTCCGAAGACCGTTGATCGTACTGCCCGAGAACAAGCACGAGGAGCACCAGGACCACAGCAGAAGGACCCGCCTCTCCAGATTCAGCAGTTATATGGAGCATTACCGTATGGACCAGTCTACGTCAGAACAGTGAAGAAGATTGAAGTGATTCCAGTCCCGGAGGAAAATACTGAAGACAGATTGAAGACAGAAGATTTCTTTTGCATGGTTGGGAAAACCATGTATCTGATTAGCAATCCAGCCTCTCCTTAAAATCCTCTTAGCACCTAGATCATTTCTTCAAAATTTCTTGTTTTCTATTTTTGAAATCTTGATTGATGTCGAAACTTACTTCGAGATATCGTTTCCTATTTCGATAAACTTGTTTCAGATCCCCAAATCGATAATTGTTTGAAATTCATTATTCGATACCGTTATTCATCATTCCTGACTTTGTTTCCTAGTGATGGCTCATATTTACAAATTTTGTTCATTTATCAAACTTCGTGTTATTGATATTTAATCGTTTCTCGGGATTTCATTTCGAAATCCTGTTCCTCATTCGAAACTTGTTTAAAGCTCTGTCCTATGCAGACATTGTTGCAAATACCTTTGAGGGTTTCGAAGATTTCGTTTCCTATTCGAGACTTGTTTCCTCATTCATGAATTTGATTTTCTAGTCGAGAGTTGTTGGTCCACTCTTTTTGTTTCGATCCTGTCTCCTATTCAAGATTTGCTTGTTTCATGGATACTTGTTCCTACTCGTTTATTGATATTTTGTTCGCTAATCGAAATTGTACTATTCCAAAATTATTCCTACTTGAAATATCATTCTAAAACCTTGTTTGAACCTTCGCTTCTATTGATGCTTGTTTGAGATTCTATTTTCTATTCTTGGCTTTATTCGGATTTGTCTCTAATTAAGATTTTGTTGCTATTAAGATTCGCTTGTTTCATGTTTACAATCCAAACCTTGTCTCCTATTAGAACCTGTTTTCTAGTCACTATTCTGAACCTTGTTTCCTCATCAAGGTTTTCTAGTCGAGATTTTATTTCCTAATCACGACCTTGTTGATATTGGTTCTCTAATTGAGACCTTGTATCCTATGGGAGGTTGTTTTCCCTTCGAAACTTTGTCTGAGGTTTCGTTATTAATTGAGATGTTGTTTCCAGTACAGGATTTTATTTCTTATTTTGAAACTTGTCTCCTATCTGATACCTTGCTTCAGTCCATCCTTCGAGATTCTGTTATCTCCTCGGGATAATGTCCCACATATGGAATCTTGTTACCATTCTAGATATCAGTTGAAATTCTGTTATAATTTGAAACTTCGCTCCCTGTCTGAAATTTTAGGCTTTGCTTGTTCTGTGGATCACCTGCTCACCAGGTCAGAGATTGTCCAGAAGCCGCTGAGGGACGAGCACGAGTAGCACCGGGACCCCAGCAGGAGGACTTACCTCTTCTTGACCAGCAGCCGCACGGAGACCAGCCAGAGGGACGAGTCTACCTGATGACAGCCGAGGAGGTGGAGACTATCCCGATTCCGGACGAGTACTGACGACCGAGGGCACTTGTGATCATTACCTATCTTGATGTTCCTTCTTGCATTTCCTTTGTTGTTTCTTCATTCGAGACTTGTTTTACAGTCTCCCTATCTTACTGTCGTTTCATAGTACCGTGAGCTACTTGTTGACTGTTGATTGTCTTTTGGTATTCAATAAAAATTTGTTTCTAGGAACAGATACTACTCCTCTCTATCATGATTTAAAATTTTTACAAACTTCCTTGAAACTTCTGGATAAAGTTGAGAAAATATTTGACAACATACTATGACCTGGATTATGGAGGCCGTGAGCCCATTGCAGCTAGCTGTACACTGGCGAGGCAAGGACTCTAAGCCAAAGTAATTACGGGTATTTTTAGGTTCTCAGATATTATTGAAGCTAAGTCCTAAATTTACTCCATACTGGATAAAGTTGATAAAGTATTGCGGTAATTTAGTATTATCGGGACAATGGAACCGAAGGTTCACTGCAGCCAGATGCATATTGGCGGGGCAGGAACTGTAGGGGAAGTGACCCCAGGTATGCAAGATTGTCAGATACTATTGAGACTACTATTCCGTGATCATGATTTCTGTGACTATCATTTCATTCCACTTTAAATCATGCCAATTTCAAATTTCGTATCTGTTTGCCAAATCGTGCCATTTTTGAAATTTCGAGGACGAAATTTTTCTAAGGGGGGTAGATTTGTAACTCCGCTTTTCCGGAATTTATAAATAGTACTATTTTCTGGTATTTTAAATTTTTAGAGAATGATAATTATTATAATTATTATTTTTAGAAAGTTATTTCCTAAAAATTAAGTTGCCATATTTTATGTGAATAAATTTATGGTTAAATTTTGATTAGAGATTAATAATTTCATCTTCTATTTTCTCTAGTTAAATAATTAATGGGGTTGATGATGGGCCCAATTCACTTTGGGCTTGTCATAGGGATGTTGATTATATAGTTTGAAATTCATTATATTTTTCCTTCCAAAGTTTTAAATTCTTAAATTTTGAAATACCAAGTTTTTTTATAACTAAATTTGAGGTCCCCACTCATTTTCTTTAAATTTTCCTAACTGATTCCTAGCAAATTTTACAATTTGTGGAAAAGGGAGGGATTTTCTGTAAATTGCCAATAAAGTGGAGGGACTTATGTGAAATTTCACCTTCATTATATTAGCTAACATTCATTATTTATTCTCATCTCTTTCTCCTCAACTCTCGGCTCAGAGCTGAGAGCAAGCTCGAGCTCCCCCAAAATTCTTTCTCTTCCATTCATTTTTTTTCCCTGGCCGAGCTAACCCTAACCCAAATTTCTTCTATGGCGCCAACGGAGGATCCGATGGCCGGCGTCTGAGCTCTCTTTCCGGCGACTTATCTATTCCGTCGCTGTCGAGAGCGACGAGTCTCGACGAACCGTAGCAACAGCGAGCTCGACAAATCGTGCGGGCGTAGCAGCCTCCGATTCCGGCGAAATCTCAGTGACGACAACGCGGGAGAGACGTTTGATCAAATCCAGTGAGTTCTCAAGCCGATCCCTCTCATTTTCTTGGGAAGTTAGGGTCCGATCGATTGACCCCCAATTTCTTTTTCAGATCTGGAAAAATTCTTGCTATGATTTTAGCGATCGGTTGGTGTTTGTTTGTTTTTCTTCCATTTAAAATTCGGGTAGGAACATCTGATGAGCTTGTCGTTCCTCTCCGGCAATTTCGATCGAGGTGAGTTCTCGAATTAGGTTCATTTTCGAAGAAGTGATATTTTGATTGAGAGTTTTTGGATCCTCTTGTGATCGATCTCTGGTTTTGATCAGAAATTTTGTCAGATTTATAAGATCAACTGGAATTTTGTGATTAAGTCGGAGCATCTGGAGCTTGTGTCCGGGGAGAGGAGTACTGAATCGGATCCCGACGTCTTGGCTTCGTCGAGACAGTTGTTGTAAGTATTACTCTATACTTCGTAAGTTTTGATTCTGTTTCGTTGCTAGAATTTATTGGAAATGTTGGCCAGGGCTATTGTCGAGATGTGGGAGTCTGGGTTGTTCATATTCAACAGGTTGTTCGTGTCCAGTATCTGGATGTGTCCGGGGTCTTGTTCATGTCTATCCATGTGTGCGTATCCGGGTGCTGGTCGTGTCCAAGAGTGATGGAGTTTAGAGTTGGACTGGGAAGCTGGTGTTTGGTCTAGATGCTTGGCGGGACAATTGTTTTCTTTGAATACTGGGCAGTTGATTTAAATGTTCTACTGAACATTCGATTTGAATAGCCTTTTTGAAATTTTGAGTTGTATATTACTCTAAACTGTTGGATTGGATTTTTGGATTCTAGTCTTTGTGTTGCAGAGTTAAAGGTGGGTATGCATTACCAGTGGTTTCCTTGTGTTTAACTGCTAGGTCTGTTCTGTTGATCCTTGTTAGTCCTTGAGTGTAATGGGTGGATTGAGTTGCTTAGCATAAATGTTTGATTTCATATGAATGTTAAGTTCATATGTATGCTAAGTATTTGGCTGAGAAGCATTGCTTTAGTTTTGTCTTGAGGTTCCATTAACTATATGGACTATTGTTGGTTTTAGCAAATGGGAAGATAAATATTGAAGCTAGCAAGCAGGGGAATTTATGTACAGTATTAAACTTGAGTTTTGAGTTGGGCTTGGAGTTGGGTTTGTCATTCCAGTTATTGTATCATTGTTAAAATAACTTTTGGTTGATAATAACCTATAGTCCATAATATGTCTTAAGAGGGAATTTGTAAGATTACTAATTATGTATATTTACTCCTAACATAAATTGGTAATATTCTAAAGATTAGTTGTTACTATAATGTACTATATTATTAATTGATATGAACACTAATTTACAAGGTATTGCCTAATATAAATTTTCTATCTAGAAGAATATAGGTATAGTGGTAATATTTACTTAGTATTATTGATAGTAAGTTACTTAGATTTTAAATTGTTATTTGGATATTTTCTCTTGTTACTATAACATATTTTCTCTTGTTAACTATATGTATATAATTAATTAGGATTATGTAAATTGCTAACAATTTATGGATAGAAACGATTAAGTTAGTTAAGTTTATGGTTAGCAATAGATAAGTTAAATTAGTTAATGTCATTATTTAGTTCCTTACCCATTTGTACCTTAATTCTAGGTGAACATTGAGACAGACTTGGTTTGCAAGGACAAAGGCAAGTACTTTTCTACGGTTTTGTGCATTTACATTCTTGTACGCTTTCTTGTGACACGTCATGGCACGATATCATGTACTCCTGTACTCCTGTATTCCTGTACCCTTGCTCTTGTACTTACTAGTGTCGGGTGGGGAAATACACTAGCCATGTGACCAATCTCGGTTACTATATATTCCTGTACCTAGCTTAGGCCTCGCACTGTGCACGCGGGTCCTAAGTCGTACCATATTCATGTACTCCTGTGCATGCTCATGTACTCACCCCAGCCGGTCACATGGACTAGATGTATTTCGATATTGTGCACTTGTCATGTCTGGTACTTCAGGATTATAGTTTCATTCCTGTACTTTACATATTCCTGTACTTTATATTCTTGTACTATAGATCCTGTACTCATTCCTGTATTACTTTCCTGTACTTTCCTGTATATCTTTTCATGTACCCCTGTACACATTTCATATCATGTTCATGTTTCATTACCTAGAACTGTACTTTGCTCCGCTCCTGAATAGGATATGTTGCAGGTATACTTGCAGGACATTGTTCTACTCTATGGGCCAGAGCCCAGGATTTAGCTGAGCAGGATGAGGCTTAGCTTGAGGTTCAGGTTTAGACTGTTAGCTTTACTCTTAGATATTGTCTTTAGAATTCATGTACATTTCATTCTTGATGACTCGTACATTTACATACATAGAATTGTGGATTATGGTGATCATTCTGGGATACGTTCTTAGATGCTGTGATTATATATTTTCATGTTTATCTGGTAGATTTCCCTAGTTTGGTACAGCCTACTTTGTTGTGTCTAACGACAAAGGCTGGGCGTGTCCGACTCGTGTCCGATTATTCGGGAGCGGGTCGTGACATCTACACAAAGTGCAAATCTTAGGATTACGCACAATGCTGAGGGTGTTCTCTATGCACAAAAATCAACTCAGGATTTACGCACACAACTCCAGGCGCGTGAAAATGCACAGCTTTGTTCTACCAATGAAGCTAGTAACCTTCTTTTTACGCAAGGGACTAAATATTTTTCTGTCCCAAATGCAAGAAAGAAAATGTTACCTTCCAATTCTTCTGATTTACGCAAATTACTTGTACAAAAGCGTAAAAACAGAAAATCTCCTGTGACACTCCCTCAAGAAAATTATCATTGTGAATGTCACCAAATTGTAATCAAATGTTGTTGTTCTGCTACTAAACGGTCAGTTTTTGACCGATTAAGTTATAACGTGCCTCGGCAACAAATTGATGATCAGGAATATAAGTTGTCCTATGCATCGGTTAATATGGCGTCTCATATCAATAGAGGACGACGTCCAAGACGCAGTTCATCCCGGACTCCAAGTCAACAACGGTTCAATCGAATCCTTGACACTTTTGAAGGAGTATATCAACATACTCGGTCAAGAAGTCAACGATCTTTAAGTATGTATTCTTCAGATTCAGAGGCTGGGGGTACCCAGTATTTGTAGTCAGAAACTGATAGCATTGATTCATATCTCTACACCAATCCCTCTATATGTTCAAGAGAAGTCGAATCCTATGTTATCGGAGAAGAACAAGAGACGTCTACTTCTCATACAGAACAGCGTCTTTCTGCGGTGGAACAATCGCTAAAAGATATGCTTGTCGTGATGCAAAATATGCATCAGATAATAACGACTCAGTAAACAGTCCAACCGGCAGTGATAACACCAGTGCAGGTAGCTGCGCCAACTCAAGATAGTCAAGGGGTTGACATACCTTTGAATAATCTGAGTCAAGAGCCTGTTATCAATCAAAACTCTGTATCTTCTGACTCTCTCATTCCAGAAGATGTATCACCTCTAGTGGGGGTTACGGTGCATCCAACCACTATTCAATCAAATATGCTTCCTCAAACTAGTAAATCTATTCAAGCAGTTCGGGAGTTAAAAGCACAATTTGAGGTTCTTAAGCACAAGGATCAGCTCCAAAAATTAGGGATCAAGCAACCTTATCCTTCCCACTGGAATGATGTGCCCTTTCCTCCCAAATTTAGGCCACAATCTATGGTATTATTTGATGGAAAGGCTTCTCCAAGTCAATATATCAATTATTTTGATATTATGACTGTTCATCTGCAGAAGAATGATGCTCTCCTCACCCGAGTTTTCATTGGGTGTTTGACGGGTATAGCATACAACTGGTATCGCAGTCTACCCGATAATTGCATATCGTCTTTTGACGAGTTCAAAGTGATGTTTCTATCTCGTTTCTATGAAGGAGGGATGGATATGAATATGTCCTCCTTGATAGAGATTAAAAAAAAGAAAAAGAGGATACTCGGACGTTTATTGAACGTTTCCGACAAGCTACTCTGAAAATGCCTCCTGGTATGCCAGATTCAGCATTAATTGATACATGCAAAATGAATCTGCGACCAACCATCGCTGTTTTTACAGGCTCTCAATTCACAGATTGGGTCTCATTTATTATAACGGCTGTTTCAACTGAGACCAATGGTAGATTGGCTCGTGAGCATAGGATGATCTTCGCCTCAGAAGATAAAGGAAAGAAAACCTCTTCAAATAACAATTCTGGTAATCGCAATAGGAAAGGAAAGGAAACCCTAGTGGTGAACCTTTCAAAATCCAAACCTACACCAAGTAATCTGGAGTCTTCTAAGCCTAAAGAAGAGTACTCTTTCGACGACAATAACATTCCTGGAATATTCTAATGTCTCGTGAAGAGTGGTAAACTCCAGATTCCAGATCCAAAATGACCTAATGAGGTAAACTTGACTGATAATCCCAAGTATTGTATCTACCATAGGTACATAATCATCCGACTAAGGCTTGCTATGTCTTGAAGAAAAAGATTCAAGGTTGATAAATGCTAAAGCTATCGCTCTAACTAATGATGAGCATACAGTCATAACTAACATAATTTCTCTTCAGTTTGGAGATCTTCCTCTACAGCAAATTTCTGATGGGATCGTCCCGATTTCGAAGGCGACAATAAAGATTGTGAATCTTCAACCAGCAAGAGATCAAAGTAAAGGTCTATTGCCTCTCACCTTGAAAAATGGTGAAATCATGTGGGTACATCCTGACTTAGTACCTGAAATGGAGTGTGAAAGTAAAATTTCAAAATCCAAGAAAGGTCAAAAAGTTAAAACCTGCAATATGATTTCTCAAGTTGCTATCTCAGATCATGATGATTCTGATCATCTGTGGGATGACATCCCTTTGAAAGATAGGCTAAGGGGTTTGAACATATGCCCACCAAGTTTGGCTCCTCCTACCAAACTAAAGTTTACTCATCAGCAATGGTTAGCAATGAATAGTGTCCCTTTGTATAGGGCACAACAAGTTTTTGCTGCCTATGAGAAAGCTCCGATTGGGATTTTACCTCCTACACCGAAAGTTTCCACCCTCGTGACTACAGGGGTCCCCGTTCCTTCTTTATCTACTGGAACATCTTGTGAAAGTCTGCTACCCATTCGTATGTACAATCATCAATCGGTCTATCTCATAAAAAAGATGGCATATGACTTTCAAAAAGCGGAAGCTTGAATGAAGGTAAAGGTATGCGAGTTCCTTTGCAAATTCAAGGTCAAAAATCCTCCGTCGGATTGGGATTTGAGATCCCTCATAAAAATTCCCATAAGATGAAGACTAAAGAAAAAAAGACTAAATCCTGTAATATAGTACTTCATTCTCTTGAGTCTGAAGAAGAGGCTTTTGCTGGTACAAGATCTGGAAAGGACTACCATAAAGATTACGAGGAAACTTCTAAAGAGGTGGATGATGCCGCTGAAACTCTACCGATTCAGTTATCTTCTATTCCTGCTAAGACAAGACCTTCTAAACCCCCAATGGTTGAAAAAAGGAAACAGAAGGCAGTACATTTTGACGTCCCACTGAAATCTGATTCAACTCATGGGTTGATGAAACCCTATAAATTAGACATTCTAGCCCAATTAGCCAATACTCCGGCTAGGCTTTCCATCTTTGAGTTACTCCGTCTCTCTAAAGAAAGTCAAAAAACTTTGAGTGAAGCTTTGCTACAGGCAGATTCATGCTAAGCTCAGCTCAAAAGTCCTGACAATAAACCGGTGTCATGTCCCCAATGCCACAGTGTGATGGAGTCAATTCCTAATATTACTTTCACTCAAGAAGATATGTTGTTGAAGCATAATCGACATGACAAGCCTCTGTGTTACACAGGGTATATTGACTCCACCAAGATTGACAGGATTTATATCGATCCTGGGTCTTCCATTAGCATTATTCTTCAGAGTATGCTACGACCATTGAGAATTCCTACTAGTGAGTTGACTTACACTAGTACGACAATTATTGGTTTCAAATCTGGAAGAAGTAAACCATTGGGAAAAATTCGTCTGAAGATTCAAATTGGTGATCTTCGAACCATGGCAACTTTCTATGTTATCAACTCAGACGTATCTTATAATATCCTACTCGGAAGACCATGGATACATGAACATAACATTGTGCCTTCGACTCTCCACCAATGCTTCAAGTATGTAGATTCTCAGGGGACTGTAAAGACTAAATTTGCAGATCTCAATCCTTTTAAAGGTGTTAAAGCCTATTTCTCTGATTCAATACTCTATACACAGGAGCATGTGAAAGAAATATCTGATATGGCTGAAGATCGATCGCCTTCAGAAAACCAATCAATTTCAGAAGACCAATCGCTTTCAGAAGATCAACCTTTGAAGATTAAGGTTAAGGGTCGGATTCAACCCCAACCTGTCGATGATGAACCTTTAATGATTAAAGTTAAAGGAAGAACTCAAGCTACGTCTAATGAATCGGTGAGATTTCAAGTCAAAAGCCAAGTTCAACCTCTCATGATCAACGTTAAAGGACGTACTTCTCGTCTAACTGATTCAAAACCACTAGTTATCAACCTCAGCAAGTCTATGCCTAAGACAGATGATGGTCCGTTAATGATTAATCCAAGGCACGGTAACCAGTCTGTCAATGATGTAAATATTGATCAAGCTATGTTTTCTCATTTTAATGAAGATTTCCTTTTGGAGTATATGGCTATCAAATATATTGAAAGAATGACTTTATCTGTTGATAATCAAAGTCAACGACATAAAACTGACATAAATACAGAGAAAACCTTATATATTAATCACAAAGAGAACTTTTTTCCTCCTCATGTCGATGTTGGGCATTATGCTCAGATGTTCCTAACATCTACTTCTTACTTTCTACCTGTTGCTTCATCATCACAAGCTTGTGTGGCTTATAGACGTCATGAAGAATCTTATTTTGTGATCCCGTCTACTAAGAAAAACAAGCGTCAAATTATGTTTGGTTTGGCTAGAAATATTCCTATTATACAGACAGATAATCTCGAAGAGAAGGATAAAAGAAAAATCAGAATTGACACATATAGTCAACAATCCCGTAAGATTATCCAAAATATAGGATATGATTTGAAAACTATGTTAGGTCTCAATCAGGACAAAGGAAGACGATTACCATTATATGGTGATCCGTTTTATCAACGAACCCGTCATGGTTTGGGATACGATACATCCCACATGTTTAAGGAAGATATTGAAGAAGAGTTTTCTTCCAGTTCTTCACAATCCTCAGATTCAGAAGGAGTCCAGTATGTTGAATCTGAGCACATCTTTTCAGTTAATTTGGTTCAAACCGATGATGAGTCTGAATTATTTGAAAATGACCTTTGGGCACAACAAATGGATACTCAGTGGGAACTTCGGTTTGAGAAGCGACAGCCACCCACAGAAGATGAAATCATCCAGATTGATGTTGGAGATGAAACTACGTCAAAGCCAATATTTATCAGCAAAAATCTTTCCGAAGATGAAAAAGAAAAGTTGATAAAACTGATAAAAGAATATATTGATATCTTTGCATGGAGCAATGAGGATATGCCAGGTCTGGATCCTAAAGTAGCTATCCATAAACTCAATATTCTTCCTAATGCCAAACCTGTAAAACAACAACAGCAGCATTTTCGACCAGACATGATGGATGCAATTGAAGCAGAAGTTAAAAAGCTGATCACACATGGTTTTGTCCGTGAAGAACAACACCCAGATTGGGTTGCCAATATTGTTCCTGTCATGAAGAAGAATGGAAAAGTTCGAGTTTGCATAGATTTTCGAGATCTCAATGCAGCTTGTCCAAAAGACGAATTTTCACTTCCGATCATCGATGTCATGATAGACAATACATGTGGTTTTAAACGTATGTCTTTTATGGACGGATTCTCAGGATACAACCAGATTAAGATGTAACCAGGAGATGAAAAGCACACCGCTTTCCGTACACCCCTTGGAGTTTATTGCTACACGGTTATGCCTTTTGGTCTGAAAAATACCGGTGCTACATATCAACGGGCCATGAGCAATATCTTTCAAGAATATTTGCGAAAAACAGTTGAATGTTACGTGGATGATATCGCCGTTAAAAGTCGATTAAAAGTTGATCACATTCAAGACTTGAAGACAATATTCGAGTTGATGCGCCAACATCAACTAAAGATGAACCCCACTAATTTCTTAGGGGTTTCCAGTGGCAAGTTTTTGGAATTTGTCATTACTTCTCAAGGTATCCATGTTGATCCTGATAAAGTTAAAGCAATTCTTGAAATGCGTCGTCCACGTAATCTGAAAGAACTCCGTGGCTTTCAAGGTCGCATTGCTTATATCAGGAGATTTATATCAAATCTTTCTTGGAGATGTTGTAACCCTGCTTTTCCGAATTTTTGAAATTTTATATTTTTTGGAATTTTATAATTTAGCCATATTTTATGGTTTGTTTACGAGAATATTTAATTGATTTACCTATTTTTATAATATAATTTTCTAAATGGATATTAATTTAGAGAAATTTGAATTTGGTTTCAAATTTTAGTTTCCCTTCATTTGTAACAACCGATAACAAATTGTAACTAATTTTCTAACTGAATTCTTGATATTCTTGTAAATTATTAAAGGGGAGGGACTTCAGTGTTAAAATTCTTTGAGTGGAAGGGCTTATGGGGAAATATTCCAGACTAATGGGTTTTTTTTGCAAATTTCCCTAATTTCTATTTAATCGAACTTTCTCTCTCCTTTCATTATTCATCTCTCTGAAAAAATTTGAGAGGCAGATCTCTGTTTTCCCAAAGTTTTTCCTCACTCTCTCCTAACCCTAACCCTAAGCCTTCGATTTTCGGCCATGGCCGCCGCCGCAGGGGACTAGTCCTCCATCTCGAGCACGATGCGGTGACGATTTCTCGACGACGTACGATTCTTCCCCGGCGTCGACGACTGGGATCCGTCCCCGCGAGTATTCTTTCCCGACGACGACGTGCGGGGTTCACCACCGGTGACTTCGTCTTCCTCGACCGAGCGGGGCGCAGCTGATCCCTGACGGCTGGACGACTCCTCACGCAGCTAGACGACAACTGTGGTGAGTATTCTTTCTTCGATTCTTCTCTCTTTTTTTTGTGTCGATCGAATCAGGGTTTGGTTGACCGAATAGAAATTATTGAGTTCTCGGTCGATCAGCCTTCGGATCGATCGATCTAATTTATAATCGATGGTTCTTGGATAGAACCTATGTTCGACCCTGAGTTTTCTTCTTTATTTCTTGTTCAGGAACCGATCGATGCAATGTCCCAGTGGGACTCCAGATCGTAGCAGGACACGAGGAGACGGTGTCCGATCATTTTGGGCCGAGTCTTCATCTCAGAATTGAGTTCTTTTCTCAGGTACTGTTTTGATCACTCTCGACGATTAATTAATTTTATTGTTTCAAAGTTTGAATGCGTATTTCTTGGTCAGATTATGGTTAGGGCGTTGGGAGTTTTGAGTTGTGCTCGTGTCAGGGGATTGCATTGTGTCCTATGTGTGTGACCCATGGTGCTGTTCGTGTCCAAATTGTTGCCGTATCCAATCCGTGTGCGTGTCAGTAGTGATGGCAGGGATGGGGATCTGTGGAGTCTGAACCTAGTATTGGAGATTTTTAGTTGGATTGCACAATCAAATTGATTGATGATACCTGTACCATGATTTTAAACTTCTTCTAAAATTATATTGATTTGAATATTTTCTTGTTTTACTGTTTATTTTGTTGGGACTGTGATCTAGATATTTTCGAATTTTCGATTATTTCATTTTGATTATGGGAATTGAGATTGGTTGGTCGAAGGTGATTATTAAATTTGATTCTATATTTTCGTATAAACGTCCTGTGAGATTTTCGAGGGATTTTGATGTGTTTTTGGACTGTGTTGTTATGCTCTTCTTTTAATTTTTGGGTTTAGTAACTTCTTTCTAATCGTCAGTTCTTGGTTTGGAAAGATCGGTTCTTGTGTGTTTAAGATTGTGCAGTTCAAGTTGAAGAGCAGTAGTCATTACATCCCTTGTTGCAGCTGAGTTAAGATGATGTGGTTAGATGTTGTAATGGTCAAGCCAATGCTGGGGTTTCAAATAGGTTTAAACCTGCAGTATGAGTTGTTGTGGCTGTTAGATTCAAATGGGTTTTGGGAGTGGTTCTTATATAGCAAATTGGGAGTGTTGGCATCTGTTGCTAGTACGGGTTGCACCAATTGACGTGTTCAATCCTACTCTATCTTTTTGACTGAGTCTACAATTTAGTTATATTTGTTTTCTATATAAATTTGCTAAGACCAGGCTTATGTGATTTACATGGCTATGTCTATAATGGGCTGAGCTAGTTTTTAGATAGAATAGTTCCAGCAAGGAGGGTGAGTAGGAGTGGTAGCAATAACAGATATATGAAGTATGGTTGGTCCTAATTGGTTGTGATTTAAATTGAATGATGTAAATGGGTTAGGATGCAAGGGTTGAGCAGTTGTTGGTTTTCTACCCTTTTTGAGAATTAATGAAGGTGAGTTCATAGACTTTAAATTGACATATGTTACTAAGGTATACAATGTGTGTTGCAATTTTCATTTTATAATTTGTCATAATAGGATTAATTAGTAGCCATATTTTAAATAAAGTTATGATCTATACAAATATTTGTATATTACCTAAATCTATATATTCTGTTTATAACTAGCACATGTGTATAGTATTTTATACTAGTAGTGATATATTTTGGTAAATACATTATTTAAGTATTATTTTAATACATATTTACCTAAAAGTAGTTTTAAGGTAATTTCAAGTTAAGTGAAACCTAGCTTCCTAATATAATTTTTCCTTAAAGATATGTTGGATAGTTTTTCTATTATTTTGATTATAATAATAATATTTTCTAAATGTTCCCTTGTGTCACGACCCGGTCCCAATTTGTTGGGTCGAATCGGATCATGCCCAGCCTGCACCGTTGTTGAGACGGCGGCAGTAAGCTGTATCACTCATGTAGGTAATCAACAACACAAATTCTAATTGCCACAACTTTTAATACTTTAATAATTAAAGACTTGTCCAACACAAAGTTTCAAATACAAACCACAACTGAAATAAAATATTTGTTTTTCCACATAATCATAAACTGGAAATAAATCTAATTAGCAGTCTCCTCATCATCATCCTCTGGCAGAACAGCCGGATACAGCTCAGGGTCGTAATAACTACTAATCAGTAGCTCTGCATCATTAATAGAACCTAAAAAATGTTGTCTCCAGTAAGGAGGGAGCAAAGTACAATTTATGATAATCCAACAATTGAAATAATAATAGAGTTATGCACTTTTAAACAATTTGAAATAAATAGTTTTCCAGCAATTAAAACATTGTGATGTGAATAGGTAATGAATATGACCGGAATGGGTTGTACAGTTGTATCCTATTGATACGATATGGGTTATCCCCGTGTGTATGAGGGATAAGCTAACACAGTCATTATACTATTTTTGATGTGGTCATACTCATTACACTACTCCCCCAGTACCCAACAGTTAATCAGTCAATGCTCTCAGAGAGAGAGAGAGTTCCGTGTTGCATCATGGTTTAAACTTGCAATAAAACGATTACTAAATAATTGTAAACAACCACAAAATGTACTTGCCTTGGTTATAACTGGATTCGATGTTGATTCCGGGATGATGCTAGTACAATCCTCGAAACCCTACAATTTAGAATTCCTGACTTAGCACCAATATTCAAATCATATCTAGGTGTGCTAGTTACAATCTCTAGTATTTGTCCTAATCAAATTTTAGGTTATTTACAACTCTACTTTAGAACGCTTATCGAGGTGAGTTACTATCTTACGAAAAAAAGTCAATTTTTTATTGGAAAAATCGTATTTTCCAATTATTTGTCAAAACTTTGTATTTCATTATATTATATTTAAAATATAATATTTTCTTTAAATGAGAAAAACGTGAAATTTGTTTAAATAATAAACTTGAAATTTTCCTAATTTATTTAATGAGAGAGAATAATATTGATTTTCTATAAAATAATTATTTTTACGTGTTTACGTTAACCACAAAACAGAAAAGAATAAAAACTACACTAACTTATTACAAAACCACAGAAAGTAATAAAAACTGGGCTTATGTCCTTTACAGACTTTTTTACATAAATTAAAATAAGAAGAAAACATTTGTTAGTTTCTAAAAATTATCATACAAATTAATCATAAAATAAAACTTGTAATTAAATTAATTTTGAGTCTCAGACTTTGGTCCAATCGTCAAAATAGCTAATGCCTCAACGTCCGGGTAAAATCGGTTTCGTTTGCATTTCGCTAAGGGCCCATGGACCGGTACGGTCGTCGCTTAAAATCTAATTAATAAATTATTTCTGAAAATTGATTTGAAGTTTATATAAATTTTATAAAAATTTGGGCAGCATCTCCTCTGTATTTGGGACAACCCAAAACCGGAAAAATGCTCCAATAATTCCAACAAATATCCCAAACCAGGGAAAGACACATAAATTCTATTCCACCATAATATTAATATAATATCCAATCCACAAAATAGGCTTCTGAAGAACATTCGAAAAACCCGAATTGAAAATCGAAAAACCCGAGATGAACCTCGGAAAACAGAAACTCTAACATTACTAACTAAAGATACCAAAAATCTCAGAACCTATCCAACAAATGTTCGAAAATTCCGAATTTAGAAATTATATGAAAATCAAAGGAAAACAACATCACAGAACATGATTTCAGAAATTTCAAAATCGAAACGTACCGAATCCGAATTCCTGGAACGGAATCGGGGACCAAATCCATCATCGACAATACCGAAAATGGAACGGGACAAAGGAATTATACCTTGGGTTGCTCGGCTAGAGCTCTCCGATGGTAAAATTAGAGAAAAAGAACACACAGACAGCGTCTCGGCTCGGATCAGCGCCTCGCCGGGGTACGGCTGCGCGAAGGGCGACCGGATCGGGCTCGGGGTGCTGCGGCTCGGAGAGGAGCGACGATGGAGCCGCTAGAAGGGTAACAAGCGAGAGGGGTCGCGGGAACCGACAGCGAGGAGGTCGCCGACGTCGGGGCTAGCGCCGGATGGACGCGGCCGGTGGCCGTGGTTGGCGCGCCAGACAGAGGAGGCGGCGGCGGCGGATTTGGCCTGGGGGTCAGCCTGGAGGGCGGCGCTCGGGCCCGCTATTTCGCCGGAGTTGGGCTAGGGATTTGGCTAGAGAAGAAGTGGGGATGAGGATGGTGATGGAAGAATGGTGGTGAAGGGGTTTTATAGGAGAAAAGAGTTTGGGGGTTACCGGAAGATGAGGGGGTAGCCGTTCGGGGAGGCCGACAGTCGTCGGGGTGGTGGTGGTTTTGGGAGTGAGGGGTCAGGAAACCGAACGGAACTCGGTTTCATTCAGAGAGAGAAAAATTTAAGAGTTTATTAACTCTTAAGAAATGTGTTTTGAGTGTGCTGGGGAGTGGAATAAACTAATGAGAATGAATGGAAAGTTAATGAAGAAAAGATTTTTCATTCCATTGGTAATAAACGTGCTGGGGTGTGCTGGTGGGTTTAATGAGTGCTTAGTGGAAAATAAATCCTCTCATTAAGAAAATATTTTATATAACTAATTAATTTATGATTTATACGAAATCGAGTTCGGTTTCGAAATTAATTTCGAACCGGGTTTCGAGAGTGGAATGGGTTCGGGTCTGGGTTCGGGTCAAGCCAAAACAAGAATCCATTTTAATTATTTTTTTTAAAATAATTAATTAATAATAATATTAATTTAGAAAAATTTATTTAGCAAACACAATATATAATTTAAAAATGTAATCGAATTTTTACGGGTTTCACAACCTTCCCTCCTTAGAAAATTTCATCCTCGAAATTAAAAGATAGGTTAGGAATTACCTCAGGTCTCAAATAGATACAGATACTGCTCCCGTATCTCTTCTCGCTTCCAAGTAGACTCGCCTGGGGAATTGTGCCTCCATATAACTCTGACTATGGGAGTCACCGAAATCCTGGTCCTCTTCTCGCCTCTGTCTAAAATTGCCACAGGCTTCTCTGGTACTGTAAGACTGGGTCCAATCTCTAGCTCAGAATGGTCCAAGATGTGGCTCGGATCTGGAATGTAGCGTCTGAGCTGTGAAACGTATAAGACGTTGTGCACGCCTTCAAGATTAGCTGGTAGAGCTAATCGGTACGCTACTTCACCAATTCGGCTCAAAACCTCAAATGGGCCGATGTATCTGGGACTCAGCTTCCCAGCTCTGCCAAATATGATCGTTCCTCTGTTAGGAGAAATCTTCACAAAGACACTATCTCCTTCTTCAAACTCCCGTAGTCGACGAATGCTATCAGCCCAATGCTTCTGCCTGTCCTGAGCAATTCTGAGCTTGTCTCTAATCACCTTCACCTTCTCTGCTGCGTCAGTCACCATTTCTGGTCCCAGCAGTATTCTTTCTCCTACATCATCCCATGCAAGTGGAGTACGACAACGACGTCCATAAAGTGCTTCGAACGGTGTCATACCGATGCTAGCTTGGTAACTGTTGTTGTAGGAGAATTCTACCAAATGCAAATGGCCTTTCCAAGAACCTCCAAATTCCAAGACGCAAGATTTCAGCATGTCCTCTAGCGTCTGGATGGTTCTTTCCGATTGTCCATCAGTTTGGGGATGATAGGCAGTACTGAACTTCAATTGTGTTCCCAAGCTGTCATGCAAACTCTTCCAAAAGTGTGAGGTAAATCTAGTGTCTCTATCAGATACAATACTTATCGGAACTCCATGAATCCGGTAGATGTGCCGCATGTACAGTGCCGCCAACTTTTCGGTGGATAAACCAACCTTGAAGGGGATAAAGTGAGCTGACTTAGTCAGTCGGTCCACAATAACCCAAATGGCGTCCTTCCCTCCTTGGGATCGAGGCAATCCTGACACAAAGTCCATTGTTATATGCTCCCACTTCCACTCCGGAATGTCCAACGGCTGTAGAAGTCCTGCGGGTCTCTGTCTGCTAGCCTTCACTTGTTGAAAAATCAAGCATCTAGCCACAAATCTGGATATGTCCTTCTTCATTCCATACCACCAAACAATGGTACGTATATCCCGATACATCTTATTAGCTCCAGGATGTATGGAATACTGCGACTGGTGTGCTTCTTGCATCAGCTCATTCCTCAGTTCGCCAAATGGTATACACAGCCTTGTACCATTCTTCAATGCTCCGTCACTTGCGATAGAGAATCCTTCAAGTGTTCCTGCTAGTACTTGATCTCTGAGTTTGCAAAGCGTCTCGTCTTAGAATTGTGTCTCTTTGACTTTGTCCATCAGACTTGAACGCATTTACAACTGCATCATGGTTGAGTCGGCTCTAGGTAAAATAGCTTCTCGCCCCAGTTCCTTCATCTTTTCCTCAGACAGTACAATCTCCAGTCCAAGCTTCTCTATGTCTTCCAACAAGTGCCGCTCCTTAGTTAAAAACATCGCTACTGGGTATCGACTAAGTGCATCTGTAACCACGTTAGCCTTACCCGAATGGTACTGCAAGTCGATGTCAAAATCCTTCATCAGCTCCAGCCATCTTCTTTGTCTCATGTTCAGCTCCTTCTGAGTGAATACATATTTCAGACTTTTGTGGTCTGTAAATATTTCCACTCTCTCTCTCCATAGAGATAATGCTTCCATAGTTTCAAAGCAAAGATGACTGCAGCAAGCTCCAGATCATGTGTGGGATAGTTCTTCTCATGAGTCCGTAATTGCCTAGATGCGTAAGCAATTACTTTCCCGTGTTGTTGAAGAACGCAACCCAGTCCTTTTCCAGAGGCATCACTGTAGATTGAGAAACTGCCGGTACCTGCGGGTAGCGCAAGTATCGGTGCTGTTGTAAGTCTCTTCTTCAGTTCCTCAAATGATGCCTGGCAAGCTTCCGTCCAGATGAACTCTTCATTCTTCCGAGTGAGCTTCATCATCGGTTCAGCAATCTTGGCAAAATCCTTCACAAACTTCCGGTAGTTGCCAGCCAAGCCCAAGAAACTTCTGATTTCAACAACTGAGCTTGGGGTAGACCATTTCTCAATAGCAGCTATCTTCTTAGGGTCCATCGAAATTCCTTCTCTTGTGACAACATGGCCAAGAAAATCTACCTTGTCTAGAAAGAATTCACATTTGGATAGCTTACCATATAACTTCTCTTTCCTCAAAGTTCCCAGAACCTTCCTGAGGTGCTCTTCATGCTCCTCTTCCGTCTTCGAGTAGATCAGAATATCATCGATGAAGACAACAACAAACTAATCTAGGTATTCATGGAAAACCTTGTTCATAAGGTTCATGAATACAGTAGGAGCATTCGTTAGTCCAAACGGCATAACCAAGAATTCAAACTGCCCATACTTGGTGTTGAATGCCGTCTTGGGAATGTCCTCCTTCTTAACCTTGATCTGATGGTATCCGAATCTGAGGTCTATCTTCGAGAATACCTTGGCTCCACTTAGTTGGTCAAACAGGTCATCGATCCGGGGCAGAGGGTACTTATTCTTGATGGTGATGTTGTTCAGCGCTCGGTAGTCGATGAACATCCGCACAGTTTCGTCCTTCTTGGGAACAAACAAGACAGGTGCTCCCCAGGATGAAGCTCCATCTCTGATAAATCCAAGGGCCTTCAGTTCATCGATCTGATCCTTCATCTCCTTAGCCTCCTTCGGGTTGACTCTGTAGCATCCCTTAAAAATAGAGGAAGAGTCGGGGACTAGGTCAATGGTGAGCTCTATGTCTCGATCTGGGGGTAATCCGGAAAGACTATCAGGGAAAACGTCCATGAATTCCGCTATGATAGGATGGGGAGGTCCGGATTCTTCTGTGATAGAGGCGTAGGTAACACACTCCATATCCTCTAGAGTTTGAGAGATTTCAAACTTCGGCTCTCCAGGTGGGCTGAAGACTATACATCCTCTGTGACAATCTATCAGCGCATGCTGCTTACTCAACCAGTCCATCCCTAGGACTACATCATAGTTGGGTAAGGGCATCACAAGCAAAGGTGCTATGAACTGGTGGCCTGATATGGTGATAGGGCAGTTACAGGTCTCAGTGATGGGTAGGGGTCCTCCATCGGTCATGACTCTACATATCTTCTTGCTAAAGCCCGTAACTATGTGGTGTACAGAGATAAATTTTGTTGCTATGAAACTGTGTGATGCACCCGAATCAAATAAAGCTAAGGCAGGATAGGAATGCACATAAATAAAACCTGTTATAACATCCGCAATTGGTTCCTGCTCCGGCTCTGCCTCATCTGCTGCAAGGGCAAAAGCTTGCCCAGTCTTCTGTTGATGCTGCCCCTACTGTTGTTGTTGAGTAGGTAAAGGTCCTTTCTGCTGAGTTGCTCCAATTCGGTGGATCGACGAGGGGCAGTCCTTCACTTGGTAGGTGGCAGACCCACAGACTAGACTGTATCCTAGCCTCTTCCTGTATATATTCGACTGATGTCCTGGCCTCTTGCAAAAATCACAGACAGGGATCTGCCTCTGAGGTGCTCTATCATTGTTTTTCGTCTGCTGGTGGTACGAAAGCCTGTTGTTGTTGTTGTTGTTGGGCTTCTTTTGATTACCCTGGAAGTTATTTGTTCCAGGATAATCCCTCTTTGAGCGAGCAGGTTGAGTCTTCTCTATATCCTGAGCTCGCTCCAGGATCCTTTCATAAGTCTTAGCACCACCTGAGATCACAGGGTGCGAATCTCTTCTCTCAGCCCATATCTGAACCTTTCAGCACGATCATCAGGGTCAGTTACCAAATTCTTGGCAAAATGGCTGAGTTAGCCGAATTCTGTCGCATATTCTCCAACAGTCATATTTCCTTACTTCAGGTTCTGAAATTGCCTTTCCATCTCCCGCAACTCTGATGTTGGGAAGAACTTCCTCTGGAACAACCTTTTGAAGGTATTCCAGTCAAGCTGCTTGTCCTGGAGTCGAGGTTCATTCGGATACCAGGTGCTTACTACATTTTGCAGTTGGAGTCCCACTGCTTCGGCCTTGAGGTCTTCTGGAAGTCGAGCGACGCTTAGGAGATGCTCCATGCTGTCGAGCCATTCGTCGGCATAGACGATTCCCTCGGTTCCCTTGAAGAGTCGAGGGTTCTGCTTATTGAAACTCTCAATATCGCCCACCTTAACAATATGATCCCCATTAATTTAAATGGCCTTAATGTTACATAAATTAATCCCTTAGATTTATGTTTACCTTGGCAGGCCTTGGTTCAAGTTGAGCTGCTTCTCCTCTCTCCAGAGCAGTCATAGCCACGTTATGAGCTGTTTGCCATGAATTATAAAAGAACAGAATAATTATATCGGAGGACTGGACTTTTACTTCACAATACAAACTCGCTTGTACAAAGGAAGCCTAGGGACGAAAACCTAGGTACAACAATCTAAGTACAATTATTTATTTTAGATTCTGGGGGGTGACGGTAGAGGCTCGGGAAACCAACGGCAGCTCTGCCTTACTCCTTGGACGATCGGATACAGCCTTGGCTCCGGGGAAGAAATACTCTCAGGATTCCCTCTGTGTGTGCCTTTGTCTCTCTGCTCTCTCTCTTCAAGTCTCTCCAGGTGCTCTGGTGCTCTCCAAAAAAGTCCTCTTTTTGCAAGGGAATGGCACCTTGCTATTTATAGGAGTGGGATACGATCATTAGGGTTTGCAATGATTGCCCCTTAAGAAGTCGACGGTTAAAGTTCAATTAATCTGGGCCATTAATTCTGATTGTAGCAAATCTAGGCAATTAATGGGGATTGCATCAAATCTCTGTGGGCAATTAATAATGATTGCCATAAATCCTTATGATTTGTTATGCCAAGCTCGGATCTCCCTCCACGTGTTCAATTTGCATGATTGCAAATGATCTAATTTGATCCCAGTAATTATGAGGATGGTACTAAACCTGGTTGTTGGGATTTTTTGATGAATCTTGATCGATTTGATGCCACGTGTCCCACTATTATTATGCTGCTAGCTGTAGGGACACGAGAAAAACTAATCTTCTGCCACGTGTCTTAACCGCGAGCCACTTAGGGAATCCGAACCGCATAAGGATTGTTCCCTACTGAGCCGCATAAGACTGGCCATGTATGGAAATGATCTCAGCCGCATAAGCGTAGGCGACTGCATGATGGGTGGCTTCTCAGTGAGCCGCATAAAGATAGTCCTCGTGAGCCGCATAGGGTAGACTCTGCCTGAGCCGCATGCGACTGTCCACGTGTCAAGGCCGCATGAAGGATTTTGGGGTTTAAAGGATTGTGTCAGAGATTTTCTTCATTTTCCTAGGAGTCTACCATTATGACAAAGTCATTATTGCAGCTTTATGTCAGAGCCGTCAGTTCTCCTTTACGTCAGAGCATTAAATAGGGCCTTTGCTTAATGGCCAATTGTAGAAGCGAACCGCAGAAGGCCACGTGGTGTTGCTTGAGCCGCATGTCCAAGTTGGTGACTTTTGAACCGCATGATGTTCTTGAACGGCATGAAGCTCGTCTGTTTTTGAACCGCATGGGTTTTCCTGTTCTGAGCCGCATGGGCAATCATGTTCTTTTCCATGCTTCTACAAGACCCCCTTCAAAGTTTTCAATTTGCAAAATTGAAATACTTTGAATAAGAAGCATGGTTATGTGAGCTCCGCTGGCCGCATAGGATGCTCTGGCCGCATGAACCTCTTTGTCGTATGGCCTGTCTAGCCGCATACATTTTCTAGCCGCATGGGCTCCCTGCCACATGTACGTGTCATTAATTGCCTTTAACTCGTTTTAGAGCCGTCTTTTGGAGGAATCCCAAGGGTCGGTTCATTAAATCTTTTGATTTTATGCCCTGGGTGAATCTCCTTTATGAGAGAGGGGGCGAAATCCGACGAGTCGGTTTTGTTTTGCCTGCAGCACACGACCCGAAGCGGTTATTGGTCTACGTGCCCCCCTCTTTTGTCCTCCTATAAATAGGAGGATTTAAGAGAAGAAACTTCTTTACTCTCTCCTTCAATTCAAACCTTTCCTGTTCTGATTGTCATCCTCTTCTTCGATCACCGATGGCTCCCAAGAAGACTATTGCGGCGAAGGGTAAGAAGACGGTGTCTTCGTCGACTGCGGCACCCGAAACTCACTTCGACGTTCGTCCTGCTGTTAAGGGTAAGGATTTGGGAAAGTCACATTCTTCGAAACCCTAACCTAACGACGGCTCTGTTTTATGCTTTATGCACAAGCCTTTAATGCAAACTGTTTCGAGTTGTATGGGCCGCATACATGTCCCATAACCGAGCCGCATGGGGGTATACCCCATGTCCGAGCCATATAGGAGTTGTCTTAGTGGGCCGCATGGGCACTTTGTAAACCGAATCGCATAATGACCTGTCGATCAGATCCGCATGAGTCCCCTGCGTAAGACTCTGACCATCTTTTGACTTTGTTTCTTTTTATCTTTGATTCTTGCAGCAACCCTGTCGAAGGCTGAGATCATTGTGAAGGAAGAGTTGCTGCCTCCTTTCAAACAAGAATCATCGCATGTTAAGGAGGAGGTAATACCAGAAGCGGAGGAACAGAAAGGAGAGCTGGCGCCCATTGTTGTAAAGGAGGAGCCCCAGTTTGAAGGCGGTAGTACTGGGAGTTCTGATCCTCCTATTTCGGACGAGGATCTTGCTCGAGTACATCCTTCATATGAAAAATGGTTGAGGGATTGGTATATGCGTCCCCGCAACTAGGATTTGTGGGCTCTCACAAATGTCTTTGTTTTGATACTTCTGTCTGTCTTTAGCTGCGGTTTATGTCTTGCTTCTTTTGGACATCGATGTAATCTCTTTCCCCTCTTATCTGAATAAAATAGTAGAGAACTTTTTTGGCTTGCTAATGAGACGTAGTCATATGAATGTCACCGATTTTGAACAGAATACATTCGCTCTGTTCTTTGCTTGTAGTAGTTGTCCCAATGGAAGATTTTTTGTGGACCTATATCCTTGGCGTACCCTGGTTCTAGGTACGGATAACAAGTTCGATGGGGATACCTAGAACAATTCCACGGCAAGGTGGTCATGGACGTTTCGGGTATCGGGAGAAAGAATGCCATGGAGCAGCTGGGCTCCCGGGGCATGATGAGGAATGATGTGCATGTACTAGGAAACTTAGTACAGCATTTTGTAGTGAGCAAAGGACATTTGTGGGCCTATTATCCTTGGCATACCCTGGTTCAGGATATGGATAATAAGACGAGAGAGAACTAACATACTTACTCAGAGGTAATGAGGACATGGCAAGTATGGGGGTTTTACCGCGGAGTCTTCCTACTCAGAGGTAATGAGGACATGGTTGGAGTGGACTTAAAGGAGGATATTTGTGGTCAACAGAGGACATTTGTGGACTTATTATCTTTAGCGTACCCTGGGTTTTTTTTTGGTACAGATAATAAGTCGAAAGAGAACCAACATATTTACTTAGAGGTAATGAGGACATGGCAAATATGAGGGTTTCTTCGATGGAGCCTTCCCACTCAGAGGCAATGAGGACATGGCATGAGTGGGCTCCATGAAGGGGTACATAGGACGACTCAGAGGTAATGAGGACATGGACGTTCTATGTAGAGGGGTAATTTGTTTTTGGCGGAAATGAAACGACTCAGTGGTAACATTGACGTGGTCATTTTGGAAATTTTGTGGATCTGTTACCCTTTTTGTGCACTGAGAGTGCGGGTAGTGGATCATGAGGGAGGAGCTCTTTCAGAGAAATAAGTTCAGAGGTATTGTCATACATGACTTACTATCTGAAAGAGTGACCGGAATGTAAGTTCAGAGGCACCTGTGGGTACATAACTCGATGATCTGGGAGAGTTGGAGTCGGCATGTGAGTTCAGTGGTACGGAAGAATATATGACTCGACGATCTAGAATTTGTAGAATGTGAGTTCATCGGTACCGGAGGGTACATAACTCGGCAATCTAGAATTTGGAGAATGTGAGTTCAGCGGTACCGGAGGGTACATAACTTACCAATCTGGGATTTTGTGAATGTGAGTTCAGCGGTACCGGCGGGTACATAACTCAATAATCTAGAATTTGGAATATGAGTTCAGCGGTACCGACGGGTACATAACTCAATAATCGGGAATTGGAATATGAGTTCAGCGGTACCGGCGGGTACATAACTCAATAATCTGGAATTGGAAGAATATCGTTTAGACATAATATTTCCTCAGGAACTTGCCGTTGACGGGCAACATGAGCAAGTCTCCATTTTATTTTGCGATGCGGTAAGCACCGTTGGAGAATACAGCCTCAATAATAAATGGACCTTCCCATTTTGGCTGAAATTTGCCGACAGTTTTATGAGTCATGACCATCGGCCTTCGAACTGCCAGAACGAGATTGCCCACTTGGAATGTTCTGATTTTTACCTTCTTGTTGAAGGCTCCGAAGATGCGTGCTTGGTAAAGCTCGATTCGTTGCTGAGCCAAGAGGCGCTTTTCATCTAAGGCCTCAAACTCTTGTAACCGGCGACGATAGTTATCGTCTGTCGTCAATTGGTAAGTGAGAGCGCCGCGAAGCGAGGGTATTTGAGTCTCCAATGGGAGAACTACCTCACTCCCGTACACCAGGGAGAATGGTGTGTTCCCTGTGGCTGTTCAGACTGTGGTACGGTACGCCCATAAGCATTCACCAAGCTTCTCGTTCCAGTCACGTTTGTTGGATGACACGAACTTCTTGAAAAGTTTGATGATTGTTTTATTGAATGCTTCTGCCAACCCATTCGCTGCTAGGTTGTATGGCGTTGAAGCAATATTCTATATGCGGTGCTTGTCGCAAAACCGATAGAAGGCATGGCTTGCGAACTGAGGGCCATTATCGTGGATGATCCTTCGGGGCAGTCCAAAGCGATAGATGACGTGATGCTTGAGGAAGCTGATCACGTTTGAAGTTTTTACTTCTGCAAGCGGAACAGCTTTCGCCCATTTGGAGAAGTAATTTGTGATGGCAAGTATGAAGCGATGTCCTCGGGAAGAAGGTGGAGCGATCGGACCGATGATATCCATTCCCCATGCTTCGAATGGCCAGGACGCCACTGTCGGATGTAGAAATTCGAATGGTTGGTGGATGAAGTCCGCGTGGACTTGGCAGGCTTTGCATTTTCTTGCATAGTCTATCGCATCTGCTACGATCATGGGCTAATAGTAGCCTATTCGGCGAAGACGATCTTGCAATTTTAGGCCATGCTGATGGCCCCGCAGACACCGTCATGAGCTTCGCGTACGGCTTCTTTGGCTTCTGTATTTGATAGACATCGAAGCAGTAACCCATCGTATGATCGGCGATACAGCATTTTCGTCTCTGTATCGTAGAAGAATCTGAGAGAACGCCTTCTGATAGAGGTGGCTTCCTTTGGGTCCTCCGGCAGAATGTCGTAGACTACGAAGTCAATGAATGGTTGTCTCCAGTCTGGTGCTTCGTCGATCGTCTGAGCGGAATAACTCGCCATGAATTGAACATTGTTCTTGGGACAGACCAGTTTATGGCCTATCATATCTACCGATTGATGAGCATAGTTCGGAACCACTAGGGAAGCGGCAAGGCCAGCTAAGGCATCGGCTTCAATATTTTGTAGTCTGGGGACGTGTTCGATGAAGAACCCTTCAAATAATGAGATGATGTTGATCACTATTTGATGATAGGGGATCATGTCTTCATGGCGGACTTCGTATGAACCCCGGATCTGATTAACGATTAACTGTGAATCGCCGTATGCTTCAAGATATTCTACCTCCAGCTCTCTTGCAAGTTGGAGACCAATGACTAAAGCATTGTACTCGGCCACATTGTTAGAGCATGGTTCCGTGAGGGAGTAAGCGCGATTGATCACCAATCCGGAAGGAGAAACCAGCACCACCCTGACTCCGACAACGATGTTGCCCTTAGGTCCGGTCCTTGAGGTGCCGTCGAAGAACATTCGCCATATATCATCGTGAGAGCTTGCATGCGAGTCGGCGACCTCATCTGGGATGTCTTCGTATATTATGGCCGACTCCGAGCCTGGGTGGGCTGCTAAAAAGTCTGCCAGAGCTTGACCTTTAACAGCCTTCTGTGGGACGAAGATCATATGGTAGGGGGACAGTAATATTGCCCATGTAGCGAGGCGAGAGCTGTGTGCCCCTGGTTTAGTCATGAGGACCCTGAGGGGGTTGATTCGTGATATCACATGTATGGTTTGCCCCGTGACATAGTGTCGCATCTTTTGAATGGCGAATACCAGGGCGAGGCATTCCTTCTCCACGGCAGTATATCGGTGCTCTGGCCCGATCATCATTCGGCTGAGGTAATATATAGCTTGCTCATGGCCTGCATCGTTGTTTTGTGCTAGCAGAGCGCCGAAGGAATGCTCCATTGCTCGTACATAGAGCAGGAATGGTTTTCCAGCAACCGGGGCCACCAGGACTGTAGGGTTCGACAAATATTCTTTGATGCTGTCGAAGGCACGCTGACATTCTTCGTCCCATACGAATGAGACGCCCTTCTTCATGAGATAGGTGAATGGATGACAACGCCCGTAGAGGTTGGAAATGAACCTCCTGATGTAAGCTAACCTCCCTTAGAGGCCTCAAAGTTCTCAGAGATTTCTCGGGGGACCCATCTCCATGATTGCCTTCGTCTTCTTAGGATCTACGTGGATACCTTAGGAGGTGATGATGAAACCCAAGAACTTTATGCTGGATACGCCCAAAAAGGATTTCGTAGGTTTCATTTTCAAATTGTGCACTCGTATTAGGTCGAACATTGTCCTTAGATCATGCAGATGATCTTCCTTAGAGTGGCTTTTGACGGCGATGTCGTCAACATTACACTCCACGGTCTTGCGCAAGTGATCCCTGAAGATGATGCTCATAGCCCTCTGATAAGTGGCGCCAGCGTTCTTTAAACCGAAAGGCATGACTGTGTAGCAGAACGTGCCTATTGGTGTTCAGAATGATGTATGTTTTTCGTCGTCGGGAGACATCTTAATTTGGTTGTGTTTTCCATAAATAAATTCACTTTATTTATTGTGTATCTGGGAAAATTACAACTGTAGGAATCTGATCTAGAAGACGATCACTTTATCCCTTGGACTATGCGAAGAAGAAAAGCTCTCAAAATTTTGACAGTAGATAACTATGTATCTGTACAATAAATGAGAAAAAGAACTCTATTTATAGAGTAAAAAATAACTGAAAGGATAACTGTCTTCACAGCCTGTGCCTAGTTGAAAATCACGCAGGATTTAACATACGCAAGGTTGTGAGCAGTTACTGGACGTGGCCTGTAACTGTTGGACACATGGCAATCATGTATGAGTCGTGTGCAAGTTACAGGACACGCAGGCGAGAGATCAGTGGCATGACTGCCACGTACTCTAATTTGATGAAATCCACGCAGACTTGTTGAAGACAAAATCCACGCAGACTCGGGGCAGAAAGCTTCAAAATCCACACAAACTTGGGGCAAGAAGCTTCAGGATCCATGCAGACTTGGGGCGAAAAGCTTCAAAATCCACGCAGACTTGAGGGAAGAAACTTCAGAATCCACGTAAACTTGAGACAGAAAGCTCAAAATATACGCAGACTTTGGAAAAGAACATAATTTACGCTCGATTGAGGCAGGACTGCCAGCTGTCTTAATTCGACATGCTTCGACTGACATAAAATCTCTGACAGTGATTGCTTTTGTCAGTTGCATTAAATGACAAGAAGCTCTTTTGGTACGCCAACTTGACGAAGGCTGAGTCTTGCTGAAGAAGATTTCAAAAGTCACGCAATAGTCGGCAGTGATCTCTCGAGTTCTGTGCATATGTGGCATACGAGAAGACATTCTTCGACTGTCATGCTGTCAGTCATAATTACACTCTGACAAGTGATGAGCTGAACTCAGCGTATATTTTAGACATTTTCTTGATCAACTCAGCGTGACTTTTTAGGCATTGTCCTGATCAACTCAGCGTGACTTTCATTTTTTTGAGGCCTACAAAACCCCCTTCAAAGTTTTCGAAAAATGATAAATTATTTCGAAATACTTTGAAAACGACATGATAAAATGAATTTAGTCACGCTGAGATGACATCAAATTTTTCGAAAGTCGAAAAGACTTCAAAATTTCGAAATACTTTGGAAAAATCCAAATGAACTTATTAAATGTCATGATGACTCTTCATTCTCCGAGACTGATTGAATCCAATTCATGGTGGAATATGAACCGCCGGCGAGCTCTTTTATATAAACAGGGAAAAATTTAGCTTTGATGTTCATCTTACGTCAACATGACTCCGAAGGAAGAAGCTAAAGAAGAAGCAAGAAAGTTAGGTTTCTGTGCCCATGGCGATCCTACTTTTGGGGGTAAAGAACCGAAGCCTTTAGTTTTCGAGTTCAAAGATGACCCTACACAACTAGCCAAGAATTTTTTGAGCTACTTTGGCCTGGACGGCTCGTCTTCTTCCAATGAGCGTAGCCTCGCAGAGCAGCGTGAAATGTTCAATGTTCTGTTACACCGTATGGGAGCCAAGAGCGTAGAAGAACTGGGCACTAAGCTCAGTCGCTCTGCAAAATAGAGCGTGTCTTTTATGCTTCTGTTTTCTTTTGAAAAATGTTGCACTTCTTCTCTTTTTTTTTGTAAGGCCATCAGTGCCTCTTTTGTCTTGAAAAATGTAGTACAACTTTTGTGCTGAACAGCGTGCATTAATGAAGAATATTAAGTGGCACTCTTTGAATGTTTCCAATGCTGCGCTGTCTTCCAAAGTACACGTGACACTCATTCCGTGGTTATGAGCGCTTTTAACTCGGATCTTTTCCAAGAATAGGCTTGTACTTTGTCCTTTAAATAGGTAGCTGAGTTTCACAGATACTCATCTCCTTATTCTTCTTCTTCTTCTCTGAGAATGAATTTTTTGTGAGATTTCATTCTCAAACAGGAAAGCAATGCTTTCTAATGTTCGATTTCTGTGCACTATACCAGACATTGGTTTACCAATCCTTAGCACCAAACTCGATGGTAAATACGCGTACCATTTTTTACTGTTGAAGATGGGCTGTTGTTTCTGACTGAACAATACACGCCTGTCTCTGTTTGACAAATTCATGCTTAATGATAATGATATTTCTGTTGGTTTAATCTCTTTTTCCTTGCTGTTTTCTGCAGAAGCTCAGTTGAAAATTTTCTTCAGAACTGGCATTGGTGATTTGGATGCTGTGGAGATTATTCCTCTGACACCTACATCAGGGAGCTCATACGCTTTTGACGCGTAAATCAGACAACTTAGAACTCTTCGTAGGATAGAAGGGTCTTCCTCAGATGGTAGGAAGAGCCTTTATACACGAGAGTTGGATGGTGGAGTCAACTCTACTCCGAGAAATCGGGTAGTAGAGTTCCTTTCAGGGCAGAACTAGGAATTGTATCCCAATGTGGGATACATTCCTATCTCCTTTGAAAGGTCGCTCCCAATCCACCAGTTGTATTGGCAGCAATACGCTTTCGGGCTGCCATACTCTGTGGTTCTCCTCTCATCTGAGAGAGAAGACCAGAGTTTGATTCCTGCTGATCTAGTCGTCATTGGAACCCAGACAGTCAGGAACTGCCACCAACAACGAACCTGACGGAGAAGGTCCGACGGAGAAGATCCAAGGAAGAAGATACATCTCTATTAGGTTATTGTGGTGGCGTAGAATGAAAATCCAAAATTTGTAATAGATTTCCATTATGATTTGTAAGAAAGTCTAAGAAAATGTAATAGACTTTTTATGGTGAAATGAGAATGGAAATGATAATTCTTCTATGCTCAACAATTTGTATTCACTTGGATGAATTGTGGACATGATAGATAATGAAATCTTCTTTTCTGATTTAGAGTACGTAATATTATCAGAGGTAATATGGACGTGATAATATATAGGAACTCAAAAGAAAATAGATTGATTTCTATGCAGAGGTCAAAAATGACAAGTAAGTAGATTCGGAATTGATCCAAAGATAGAAGATTATAAACGGACGAACTCTCGGATGAATGTAATAAATGAACGAATGAACCGTCGGATGAATGTAATAAATGAACGGATGAACCGTCAAGCATTAATGAACGGACGAACCGTCTGATGAATGTGAGAAATGAACGGATGAACCGTTAAGCATTGATGAATGTGTGAATCGTCGGATGAATGTGACGCTTCATTATTTGAGGAACTTCTGCCTATAAATATAGCAAAAATCTGACAAGAACGAACACTTCTACTTTCAAACATAAAAATGTCGTCTGAAGAAGTATCCAAGAAAGCTGGAATCACCCTGAAGGTTCAGAAGGGCACTGAAGAACGCCCTGTTGATCCAGTTCAATCAAAGAAGGCGGAAGCAGGCGAAGGTTCGTCTGCACCCAAGCCACCAAGGGACATTCTGGACTTCCTGCTCGAACCAGGAAGGACTGAAGAAGAGGAAGCCATGAGGATGGCCGCTTGTAAGTTGCTCGTGGGTTCCAGCAAGGAGGTCCTCAGCTCTTTTGCTGATCATATTTTTGAGAAGGACGACAGTGGCCCTCGTCCAAATGTAGAGAAGGATGATAGTGATCTTCCTTAAAATCATGTACTATCATTCATGATTAAAATAAAATAAAAATTTTATTTCTAAACATGAACTTGTCTGATAATTTACAAGCATTTACATTTATACATAATACTTTTTAAGGAATTTGTCATTAATAGGCATCATAACTTTTCGACCATCCAGTTCTGAGAGTTGATAAGCTCCATTTGAGAAAACTCTGCTTACGACATAGGGACCTTCCCACTTTGCGTCGAATTTGCCTTTGCTCATATGAGTCATAGTCATAGGACGTCTGACTGTTAGAACAAGTTCTCCTTTTTGATACGCTCGAACTCTGACTTTCTTATTAAAAGCTCTTGAGATTCTAGCTTAATAGAATTCGATATTCTATTGAGCAAATAACCGCTTCTCATCCAGAGCTTCTAATTCCTGAAGTCGAAGACGATCATTATTTTCGACCGTGAGTTTATTAGCGATTGCTATCCTTAAAGAAGGAATTTGAATCTCTAATGGAAGAACAGCTTCGCATCCATACACCAGAGAGAAAGGTGTACATTTAGTAGCATTAAGAACTGTAGTACGGTAAGCCCACAAACATTCGCCAAGTTTCTCACTCCAATTACGTTTGTTAGTAGAGACAAACTTCTTTAGGAGTTTGATGATGGTCTTGTTGAAAGCTTCTGCTAATCCGTTAGCTGCCGGATTATATGCGGTAGAAGCCACATTATTGATCCGGTGATCGTCACAGAATCGAGTAAATTTCTGGCTGACGAATTGTGGTCTATTATCATGAATAATACGTCGAGGAACACCAAATCTGTAGATGACGTGGTATTTAATAAAGCTGATGACATTGTACGTCTTGACTTCAGATAAAGGAATGGCTTCGGCCCATTTGAAAAAGTAATCGGTTATTACGAGAATAAACCAATAACCTTTTGATGACGGCGGATTGATCGGACCGATAATGTCCATGCCCCAAGCTTCGAAGGGCCATAATGCTGCCGTCGGATGTAGAAATTCTGAGGGTTGATGAATAAAATCTGCATGGATTTAACAAGCTTTACACTTCTTTGCATATTCGATGGCATCTGATACCATAATGGGCCAATAATAACCCATACGTCGAATACGGTCTTGAAGTTTTGGTCCAGGCTGATGTGCTCTACAAATTCCATCATGTGCTTCGCGAATAATTTGTTGAGCCTCGTCACCGGCAACACATCGAAGAAGTAAACCATCATAAGCTCGACGATATAAGGTTTTTGTAGTATGATTGTAATAGAATCTGAGTGATCGTCGTCTGATAGATGCTGCCTCACTCGGATTATCTGGAAGAATATCATACAATACAAAATCTAAGAAAGGAAGTCTCCAATCTTTATCTGTATTCTGAGTCTCAGCTGAATTACTGAAGATGAATTCCATGCTAGAATCAGATGAAGATGATAAAGATTTACGACTAAATCCAAATCCTCTTGTTGTATTGACGTCATGAGACGTTGATTCTTCAATGTCAATTGGAAGTCCTAGGGTCAGGTTATTTTCCAGATGAAACAATTCTCGATTGCGAACAACAATTATTTGTTGTTGTCTAATCGGAATAGCCAATACCGCCGCAAGATTAGCTAGAGCATCAGCTTCTGTGTTACATGCTCGCCTAACATGTTCAATGAAGAATTCTTCAAACGAAGAAGCCATGGATATAGCTGATCTATGATAAGGAACCAGTTCTTGATGGCGAACTTCATAAGTACCCCTTATCTGATTGACAATGAGTTTAGAGTCTCCGTACGCCTCCAAATGTCGAATATTCAGATATTTAGAGAGTTGAAGACCAATGAGTAATGCATTGTACTCAGCTACGTTGTTTGAACACGGTTGATCAAGAGAATAAGCTCTTTGGATAGCAAGACCTTCTGGCGATACAAGAACGATTCCAACTCCAGCGACAATATCACCATTAGGACCTATCCTTGAAGCTCCATCAAAGAATAGACGCCAAGTAGGATCTTCTTCAGCAATTTGGTTTGAATCTAGGACTTCATCTGGGATTTCATCATAGAGTTTTGAATCTTCTGGAATTGAATGAGCAGCCAGAAAATCAGCTAAAGCTTGTCCTTTGACTGACTTCTGAGGAATATAATGCATATCATACTGAGCAAGTAAGATTCCCCAGTTAGCCAATCTAGAATTCAAAACACTAGGTTTCTTCATCATGACCCGTATAGGATTGATCCTGGAAATGACATGAATAGTCTGACCAATGATATAATGACGTGTCTTTTGAACAGCGAACATCAAGGCTAGACATTCTTTTTCGACCGGTGAATATCGAGGTTCAGCTCCGGTCATAGTACGACTGAGATAGTAGATGTCTTGTTCATGACCATTTTTATTCTTTTGCGCGAGTAATGCACCCAATGAATGACTCATTGCTCGGGTATATAGGAGGAATGGAATTCCTGAGACGAGAGGTACCAATACTGGAGGGCTCATCAAATATTGTTTTATATCATCGAATGCTTTCTGACATTCATCATTCCAGATAAAAGAGACACCTTTCTTCATAAGTTTGTTGAATGGTCTGCAGTGTCCTGAAAGATTAGAGATGAATCTCCTGATATAAGCGATCCTTCCTTGAAATCCTCGTAGCTCTTTTAAGGTACGTGGAGGACGCATCTCTTGGATGGCTTTGATCTTCTCGGGATCCACGTGTATACCTTTAGAGGTAATGACAAAGCCGAGAAATTTACCACTAGAGACGCCTAAGAAGGACTTAGTAGGGTTCATCTTTAATTGATGCTTACGTATTAGATCAAATATAGTCTTCAAATCTTGGATATGATCCTCCTTTTGTCGACTTTTGACTGCAATATCATCAACGTAGCATTCGACTGTTTTCTACAAATGTTCACGAAATATGGTGCTCATAGCTCGTTGATAAGTTGCTCCTGCATTCTTGAGACCAAACGGCATAACTGTATAACAGTATGTACCGATCGGCGTTCTGAAAGAAGTGTGCTTCTCGTCATCTGGAAACATTTTAATCTGATTGTACCCAGAATACCCGTCCATGAATGACATCCGTTCAAACCCACATATATTATCGATCATGACATCAGTGATTGGTAGAGGAAATTCGTCTTTAGGACATGCCGCATTGAGATCGCGGAAGTCTATGCAAACTCTGATCTTGCCAGTCTTTTTAAGGACAGGAACTATGTTAGCCACCCAATCGGGATGTTGTTCCTCTCTAATAAACTCGGAAGTCATGAGTTTATTGACTTCAGCTTCAATTGCATCCATAATGTCTGGACGAAATCGTCGCTGTTGTTGTTTGACCGGTTTAGCATTCGGCAAGATATTGAGCTTGTGAGTTGCGATTTGTGGATCAAGTCCTGGCATATCTTCATAACTCCAAGCGAAGACATCAATGTAGTCACGAATGAGTTTAATCATATCTTGCTTATCAGTTTCTGAAAGACTTTCACTGATGAATATTGGTTTGGGGGATCCCTCTTCACCAACATCTATTTGAACAAGTTTATCTTCAGTCGGAGGTTTCTTTTGCTTGAAACGGAACTCCCATTGATTATCTAACCTTTGGGCCCATTGTTCTGATTCAGGTGAGATTTCAAACTCATCTTTGTCTTCATCACTTTCTTCAGAACGGTCAATAGAGACCATGTTAGAAGACAGAATGTTGCAGTAGAAATCATCGATACTCATATCGAAATTCCAAGAGGTAGTACTAGAAGAATCAGATCTCTTATCTTCGTCAGATTCGGGATCTTCATGAACAATATTGATAAAATGAGTAGGAGCAATATAGCCCAATCCGTATTTTGTCCTTCCATATTTCAGAGGAGGAATCCGGACAGGCATTTTGCTTCATTTTCTACTGTTGAGGCCAGTTCTGAAGTCATAGCCCATATTTTTAATGATGTCTTTAGATTGCTGACTATAACGACGTAGTGGTAATCTTCCAGTATCATCGTTTTTGTCCTCATCTTCGAAATCAGAAGGATTTTGGGGCCCTTTGTAGAAGAATATTGGAATGTCTCCTGGCTTTCTGCTGGGAACTAGAAAGTATGAAGATTGTACAGGTTCTAGGGATACATCTGTATGAGCAGTCTGTACAACTCCTATGGTTATTGTGCTCAAGTCATCTAACAAATGTAAATAACTATGAACATAATTACACACATCAACATACTGCAAAGATGGAGACTTTTCATTAAATGTAAAAGCAGCAATATTTACATTGGAAGAAGGCTGAGCCTTAGAGATCTTAGCCAAATCAATGACTAAAGGAGGAGAAGATGAACGAGAAGAAGCGTTGTTTCGATTAAGATCAATAACAAATGGCTCAGAAGAGGTGAGCTCCCTTGAAGCTTGAGATGGAAGAGTAATCCGCCCTCCAACTGGAATTAGCAGAGTATTCTGTTTCACATGTGAAGATGCAGGAATTGCAGTACGCCCACTGACAGGAATGATCAGTGTATCTTGAGCAGACGACTGAGGTAACGGAGAGATCCGTCCAGTCACCGGAATGATGAAAGAACCTTCTCCAGAGGGTTTGGGAGATTGTTACTGAGTAGTTCGACCTTTAACAGGGATTATTAAAGTCTCACTTTGTGAATCCTCTTTCTCCATAGCTTGTATCACCCTTGTATACTCTTCTTTGTACATCCGGGAATCATTGAAATAGGCTTCAACCCCATGAAAGGGATTTACATCAGCAACTTCTTTTTGTACTCTTCTATTGCTATCAATGTATTTAAAATACTGATGAAGAATAGAAGGCACCACATTATTTTCATGAAGAAAGGGCCTCCCAAGAAGAAGATTATAGGATCCCACGATCTCAATCACGTAGAAAGTGACTTTGGATCTGAAATTGCCTATTTGAAGCTTCAGATGAATCTTTCCCAAAGGCTCGCTCCTGCTTTGATTGAATCCCAGGATAGTAGTAATTGTCTTGGAAAGTTTGTGAAGAGGGATTTTTAGTTCATCCAACAAACTCTTTGGCATTATGCTTATAACAGACCCTGGATCAATGAGGATACGATCTATCTTCATCGTATCGATATAACCGGTGTAGTAGAGAGGCCGATCATGTCGATTATCCTCCAGTAGCATGTCATCTTGTGTAAAGGTGATATTTGGGATAATCTCCAATACACTGTTACAATGTAAGCAAGTGGCAGGTTCTGCATCTGGCTTCTTCAATTGTGCAAGATAAGAGTCAGCTTGAAGAAGTGCTTCACTTAAAGTCTCCCGAGTCTCTTTAGAAAGACGTAGAAGTTCAAAGAGGGACATTCTAGCTGGAGTATTAGCAAGTTGAGCTAGAATGTCAAATTTATAAGGCTTCTGAAGTCCAAGAGGAGAGGACTTCTTGATTGGCTTATCAAACCGAGCCTGTTGTTTGCCTTTCTCAAGAGCCGTAGGCTTGGAAAAAACAGGTTCAACTGGGGTAGTTGAAGGAACAGGTACAGTGGATGATTCTTCTTCAGGAGGAACATTAAGAGCGTCTTTATCAGCAGGAGGGGTATCAGGAGTATCCTCAGGATTTTTGGAATAATCTTTTAGATAAGGTTTCCCTGTTCTAGTAGCACCAGGAAGTGCTTCTTCTTTGTCTTTTGGCTCTGTGTCAGAGATAGATCCAAGAGAAGTCATATGACATGACTTAATCTTTTCAGCCTTCTTGGACTTTCGAGAAGTAGTCTTTTGAGGAGAAGGCGATTCAAAATCTGCCACTAGATCAGGATGAATCCACATGATTTCTCCTATTTCCAAAGTGATTGGCACTAATCCTTCAGACTATGGAGGAGGAATGTTCACTATTTCAAGAGTTTCCTTGGGAATAGGAACGATCCCACTTTCAAGGAGCTGAGGAGAGAAATCTCCAAATTGCATAGAGACGACGTTAGAGGTGACGGTCTTCTCTTTCGGAGTAAGAGAGATAGCTCCAGATTTAATCATTTCTTGGATCTTTCCTTTCAGTACATAACATGTACGAATTGTGTGACCCAACATTCGGTGGTATGGACAGTATTTGGGATGATCTGTCTTACCAGCTTCATCAGGTTTCTTGATTTCAAGTAATTGTATTTTATTACCTTTCAACAGATATTCAAAGATACCAAGGACATCGTCATCATCGAAAGAGTATTCTTCCTTGGGGCGAGGTGCTCTAGTTTGTTGAGTTGTAGAGGTAGAAGAAGTTTGAACATTTGATGCATCTTTGCTCTGAAGATTAACTTCAAGAGTTTCTTTTCCCTTGCGAGCATTGTTTTTAGCATTATTGTTAGCACCTTGACCTGTTTCTTTGGGAGTCATCTGCACTCCTAAACCTTTGAAGGTTTCAGCACTGATTTCTGCAGCCTTGGCACTAACTATAAAAGAAGGCCAGTCTTGAAATTGGGTGGATCCTGTCCACATGCTGATGATTGGCAACAAGTTTGATTTGTATGTATCAATGGTGACAGCATCAGGAGTTCCAAAAGGCATCTTCAGAGCTTCTCTTCGAAATCGTTCAATGAAATCCTCTGTAGTTTCATTATTTTTCTGCTTGATTCTAATAAGAGCAAACATAGTCATGTCATTGAGCCCTTCATAGAACCTTTCAAGAAACATCTGTTTGAAACCGGCAAATGAGGTAATGCACCCATCTGGGAGACTTCTATACCATTCATAAGCCGTTCCCTTGAGACATCCAACAAACACCCGAGTAAGGAGGGCGTCGCTTAGTTGCAATTGATCAGTCATCACTTCAAAGTGATTAATAAACTGACTTGGAGAAGTGGTTCCATCATAGAATGAGATAGTAGGAGGCTTGTATTTAGGAGGATACGATACTTGCTTCCATTCTATCGGATAAGGTTGCTTGATGCCTAACCTTTGTAAACCATCTTTTTGTTTGAATGCCTCGATTGAGTTTTGAGATTCCTCAATTCTTCATTAACAACTCCGGAAGATTTTGGAGTTGTAGCTTGTAGAGAATAGTTGGGAGGAGGAACAGCGTTATAAGCACTACCCCCAGCTCCAAAGAGACTAGGATTTGGTTGAGCTGGTCCAGGAGTATTGGATTGTACTGCTGGAGGAACTTGTACTGGACTTATAACAGTGTCAATTGGTTTGGCATCTGGTACAGTCTGTCGATTTTGTAACTGAGTTGCCATGAGTTCATACATCGACTTCATAGTATCAGCCATAGACTTTATTTGCTGTTCCAAAGAAGCAATCCTTTGTTCTTGAGGAGTCAAGGAAGAAGAAGGTTCATCAGTATTCCTATCAACCATATAAGTCATGACTGCACGAGGGATTATTGATGAACTGGTGGATATTGTTTGTTCTGAATCATTGCTTTGTGCATCAAAGTCAATTATAGGAGAACTACCCCCAGTAGGAAGAGGTGGGAAGTTAGATTCTCCAAGGAATTCAGAATCATCTTCAGAAATCAAAGTTCTCTGACTAGAGGCCAGGACTCTTGCTCTGGTGCCTCTATATACTCCATCTGGACTATCATCTCTACCCCCAGTATTCCGAGAGGTCATGTTGACAGAAGCAAACAAAGGCTCATCTTCATCAGGCATAGGTTCACACTGAATCCGATTGAAGATAGATTGTCGTTTTGTTTGACATCTGCATTGTATTGTGACTCTCGGCTGAAAATCACATTCATGATCAACATAGTCTTGAACCATTGATTGACATCTGCATTGAATTATGACTCTTGGCTGGAAGTCACATTCAGCATGATCCATTGTCATAGAATTATTCCTTCTCTTCTGTTGAAGGTGTTTCCGTAGATCTATCTGTGATGACTGAGGTACATCAGAGAACACTCCTTGTGTATTTTTAGAAATATATTTCTGGTTCTTGGATTTTGATGGCTCTTGATTATATAAGGAGTGATTAATATGAGCCACATAATTTCTAGCATACTCTGCATCCGGATCTTTTATTTTCATTTTCGATTGATGTGGTTTCTTAACACCAGAAGTGCTTTCCAAACGGGTTTGATTAAGTTTTGTTCTTAGATCAATTGGAGGTAACACATTGGTTTTGGAAACTTGGAGTTTTCCTTCCATTGATCTAGATATTTGCAGAGAAGGAAGAGTTGAACCACCCCCTTGATTAGGAGTTGGTAGCAGACCTTTTCTAGACAAATTCTGTGCCCAATTCGAAGAAGTCATCAAAGAAGACATTAAAGAATGTTTCTTCTTAGACTTATTCAAGTTTTGAGACATAGAATGTCCAGAAGGAAGCGTAGTCAAAAGACTATCTCCTTTTCTTTGACTAACAAAATTGTCAGTCAAAGCTGTTCCTGAAGTAAAAACTACAGGAACAGAAGAAACAACTAAAGAGTCATCTCTTTTCGAAGGGACTTTGTGTGGAAGACCACCCCCAGTTCTAGTAGAACTTGGCACAGAAGAAGAGATAGCTAAAGAGCTATTCTTCTTAGATGAAATATACGCTGAAACAGATTTGGTTAAAGAACCAGTACTGTTAGCGTGGCTTTTGAATTTAGAATTACACGCTGGAACAGATTTGGCTAAGGAGCCAGTGCTGTCAGCGTGACTTTTGATTTTGGAAATACACGCTGGAACAGACTTAGCTAAGGAGCCAATGCTGTCAGCATAATTTTTGAATGTGAGATTGCACGCTGGAACAGATTTGGCTGAGGAGCCGATACTGTCAGCGTGACTTTTGGAATAGAATTTGCACGCTGGAACAGATTTGGCTAAAGAGCCAGTACTGTCAACGTGACTTTTGATTGCTGTCATCTTCGAGCGCACAAGAGTGTGCGTGCTTGCAGCAGAGTTCTTGCCAGTGTTAGGAGTAGACACTGTGACAGAGACTTCACCATTGGCTGCCAACTGATTCTTAGGGACATAGACAGAGTGTCCCTTCGACTTGGCAGTGATGATGGAGGCCGAAGTGGGTTTGCCACTCTTAGCCCGCTGCATTTCTTCATAGACGAGTTGATCGAATTGGATCGTCATCACCTTCTTCGTCGAGCCGACTGACGAAGTGTCGCATTGAGTTGTTGCCATCTCAGAAGAGGAGATGGTTTTCTCCAGCAGAGTCGCCAATTTATTTTCCATAAATAAATTCACTTTATTTATTGTGTATCTGGGAAAATTACAACTGTAGGAATCTGATCTAGAAGACGATCACTTTATCTCTTGGACTATACGAAGAAGAAAAGCTCTCAAAATTTTGACAGTAGATAACTATGTATCTGTACAATGAATGAGAAAAAGAACTCTATTTATAGAGTCAAAAATAACTGAAAGGATAACTGTCTTCACAGCCTGTGCCTAGTTGAAAATCATACAAGATTTAACATACGCAAGGTTGTGAGCAGTTACTGGACGTGGCCTGTAACTGTTGGACACATGGCAATCATGCATGAGTCGTGTGCAAGTTACAGGACACGCAGGCGAGAGATCAGTGGCATGACTGCCACGTACTCCAATTTGATGAAATCCACGCAGACTTGTTGAAGACAAAATCTACGCAGACTCGGGGCAGAAAGCTTCAAAATCCACACAAACTTGGGGCAAGAAGCTTCAGGATCCACGCAGACTTGGTGCGAAAAGCTTCAAAATCCACGCAGACTTGAGGGAAAAAAGTTCAGAATCCACGCAAACTTGAGACAGAAAGCTCAAAATATACGCAGACTTTGGAAAAGAATATAATTCACGATCGATTGAGGCAGGACTGCCAGCTGTCTTGATTCGACATACTTCGACTGACACCAAATCTCTGACAGTGATTGCTTTTTTCAGTTGCATTAAATGACAAGAAGCTCTTTTGGTACGCCAACTTGACGAAGGCTGAGTCTTGCTGAAGAAGATTTCAAAAGTCACGCAATAGTCGGCTGTGATCTCTCGAGTTCTGTGCATACGTGGCATACGAGAAGACATTCTTCGACTGTCGTGCTGTCAGTCATAATTACACTCTGACAAGTGATGAGCTGAACTCAGCGTATATTTTAGACATTTTCTTGATCAACTCAGCGTGACTTTTTAGGCATTGTCCTGATCAACTCAGCGTGACTTTTATTTTTTTAAGGCCTACAGGTTGTACCCCGAGAAGCCATCCATGAACGACATACGTTCGAAGCCGCAGGTGTTGTCAATCATGATGTCTGTGATAGGGAGGGGGAACTCATCTTTGGGGCACGTCTCGTTCAGATTGTAGAAGTCGATGCAGATTCGAATCTTCCCATTCTTCTTGAGGACCGGTACTATGTTGGTGACCCAGTCTGGATGTTGCTCCTCACGAATGAAGCCACTGGCTATCAGTTTGTTGACTTCGGCTTCGATTGCATCCATAATGCCTGGGCGGAAGTGTCATTGTTGTTGTTTGACTGGCTTTGCATCTGGCCGAATGTTGAGTTTGTGAAGAGCAATATCGAGATTTAACCCTGGCATGTCTTCATAGTTCCAGGCGAACACATCAATATATTCTTTGACGAGTTCCAGTAGTGATTCTCGCTCTTCGTCTGTCAGGCTTTTACTAACGAAGATTGGTTTTGGAGAAGAGTCGCTGCCTAGATCCACTTGCATGACCTCATCTTCAGTAGGATGCTCTCTTTGTTCAAAATGCTTCTCCAATTGCGCATCCAGCTGTTGGTCCTACGGCTCTAATTTGAGGAGTTCAGGAAAGTCTTCACCTTCTTCGTAAGCATCAGCGAACGCCATATTGACAGACAAGATCTGCCTATTTACATCCCTGATGCTGATATCCGAATCAGAAGTTGGTGATCCGGTTGAGTGTGACTGCCAGTCGCATTCCTCATCTGAGCTCTCAGGGGTCGTTGTAGGCGTAACATATCCCAGTCCGCATCGGGTCTTGTTGTAGTAGTCCTGTGGTTTGTCAGCCGGGACTGGCGACTTTAAAGGTAATCGTCGACCAGTACCGTACATCAAACCTGGCATAGTTTTCATATCATACCCCTATTTTTGCATGAGATATTTGGATTGGGGGCTATATAGATAGAGAGGCAGTCTCCCGGTGTCTGATTCGAGATTGACTTCTTCTATGGTGAGGGACTGCAGATTATTCTTTCGCCCGAAGATGATTGGATGATCCCCTCCCTCGATTATGCGGTAAGCGTCTTCTACGGGAATGAGTTGATTTGCGGTATAAATATTTGTCACCTGTGTATGTCGGTGAGTGCCTATACCGTGTTCCATAGCATACATTGTACAAAGCTTATTGAGCTCGATGTAGTTCAAAGATAACCCTTTATTGATGAAGTAAGGTATCTTTTCTAATGGGATTACATCATCTGCGGATGGAACATCGGTGTGAGCAGCCACATACTTGGCAGTTCTGGTTCTTCTTCGGCCCCCCTGTATAAATGAAGACTGAGAGGATGACTTGGGCAACTTGATCATCAGAAGTTCTGCTGGTGGAGCAGAACGTGGAGTTATTGGCAGACTAGCGACCCCCAGTTTGGTATTCGATGCTGGACGGGGAGTGGTTGGCTCGCTAGAAGCCCCAGACTTTGCATCGGGCTGACGATTCTTCTTGGGAAGGTGTATCGTCATTGGCTTGTCAGAGGAATTAAGCTTCTCCTTTTGTGGCTGACCGACTCTAGGCAGTCTAATTGTCAGTGGCTCCGTTGTGGCTCTTGGCGCTTGGCCGGACCTTGGCAGCCGGATTATTATTTGCCCTTCTTGTGCCGAGAGGCTGATTGCGTCCTTACGCAGAGCGGCCGTAAGGGGTGCGGACTTGCCATGTTTGTGAGCTTGGAGGTGGATCGTCAGAGGTTCTTCTGATCCTGTGGCCGTCTCAGTACGAGCTTGCATATCTCCTTCGCCAAGGTGCCTCTTCGACTTTTCGTATAGGCAGGAGTCTGAGTAGTAGGATTCGACCCCTTTGAAGGGATCGATATCGGTAAATTCTGTCCTCACGAAGCCGTGTTTGTCGACATACTTGAAGCACTGGTACAGCGTGGAGGGCACGATCATGTAATCGTGTATCCAGGGACGCCCCAAGAGGATATTGTAGGAAGTGTCCGCGTCTATGACGTAACAGGTTACTTCTGACTGAAGATCGCCGATTTGGCACTTCAGGCGAATCTTTCCAATCGGGTAGCTCCTGCCCGAATTGAAACCGCTGATGGCGGTACTTGTTGGCATCAGGCGATGCATAGGAATGCGGAGATGATGTAACAGACTCTTCGGGATGATGCTTATGGAAGAACCAGGATCAATGTGTATCCGATCCACCTTTACGTCGCCGATGTATCCAGTGTAATATAACGATCGATCGTGCAGGTTGGTTTCGATGAGCATATCCTTTGGAGTGAAGACAATGTTGGGCATTGCTCCCGTGCAAGCGCTGTCTTGGAGATTTACAGGCGGGCTCTCCCGTGAGGTTGACCTGAGCCAGATATGCGTCGGCATTCGGGAGTGCATCGTTCAAAGCCGCCAGTACATCCTTGGAGAGTCTCAGGAGCTCGTATAATGACAATTTGGACGGTGTGTTGGCCAATTGTGCCAAGATGTCAAAGTTGTAGGGCCTTTCCAGCCCATAAGGTGCCTCTTTTCGGAGGGATTTGTCAAAACGAGTCTCCTTCGGCCTAGGCTTGTCGGTCGTCGGAAGTTGAGAAGGTCCCAGAGCGTCAGCAGTAGTCGGCTGATGTTCTTCAGTCGAGTAATCTGGCATAGGTTGGGATTGAACACCAGACCGAGTGACGACGGCTGTGGCTTCTTCGACACCCGCCGAAATTGTGCGGCAAGATCTGACCTTTCTACTCTTCTTCCTGCCAATGGGGAGTGGTGCGGGCTGAGTCACTTCAGGTACCAAGTCTGGATGGACCCACATGACCTCCCCTCGTGACGTGGTAACGGGTACTAGACCAGCAGTCTGATCTCGAGGAGGTGGAAGATTAGCAATCTCCATTGTCGCCCGAGGGATGGGTACCACGCCGTCTTGAGTCTCTGTCGGAGGGAAGCTGCCAAACTGTACAGACACCATGTTGGCTGCCACGGTTATCTCCTCGAAGTCAATGGCCAGAGCCTTTGAATCGATGAGATGCTGGATGTATCGCTTCAGTTGGTAGCAGTCGTGTGTAGCATGGTGGACGTAGCGGTGGTAATGGCAGTACTTTGGGCTCTTCATTTCTGCCGGCCGAGGTTCCCGTCTTGGTGGAGGGAGCTGAATTCTATCTCCTTGTATGAGCATGTCCAAGATAGGCTTGACATGGCCGTCTTCGAAGGAGTAGGTTATTTGTGGCCATTGCTTGTCTGTCGGTTTTGACTCAGGTTTCTGGGCTGTGTCGGCCGCCATAGCCTGTTTGCCCTTGTTGTCCCGATTGTTGGAGGAGCTACCCCCATTGTTGTTGTTGGTATTAGGATGCTTGCCCTTGTCCTCTTCCTCTGAAATGTGCAATCCCAGTTGGCGAGCCTTCTTCAACCTGTCTTCAGCGCTAGTGGCACTGATGATAAACGTCTTCCAGTCCTTAAATTGACTTTCACCCATCCAGAGGCTGATTGTTGGAAGCAGTCTCTTTTGGCAAATTTCAATTAAGGAGGAATCCGGATTACCGGACGGCAACTTCATGGCGGTTTGGCGGAACCGCTCAATATAGTTCCTTGTCAGCTCTTTCTCCCCTTGAACGACGTCCATGAGGGTGGACAATGTGATGTCCTGTCCTACTTCGTAGAATCTCTCCAAGAACATGCGCTTGAAGCTGGCGAAGGAGTAGATGCAGTTGTCTGGCAGGTTACGGTACCAGTCGAAGGCGACCCCTTCCAATGCCCCGATGAATAATCGTATAAGGATGGCGTCGTCATGGGGCAGATGGTCGGTAGTGACCTCAAAGTAAGTGATGTACCGACTTGCAAAGGTCTTTCCATCATATAGATTGATGTGGAATGGTTTATACTTTGGTAGGAAGGGAACATCTCTCCACGCAGCGGGATATGGTTGTCGTATCCTGAGGTCTTGGCAATTTTCTCGGGCATAGAACATGGCCCGGAGCTCCTGGACCTCCCTTCTTGCCTCTCTGGCTTCGTCTGCAGTGGTAGGAGCCGATATTTCAGGAAGATTATTACCTGGGTTCGGTGTCGCTGAGTTCGAGTCTGCATTGACCGCGGGACCCAAGTTTGTTTGGCCAGGCATCCCTCCTTGCAGAGTAGGGAGGGCTGGTTTGATCACGTCCACGGATTTGACCAAAGTACGCAGTATGGCCACCAGAGTGTCGATGCATTTGCGATCACTGGGACCATCATGTTCGTCATTTGTCATGAATGCCGTCCTGACATGAGTAGAAGTGGAAGGGACGGTGGATGACGTACACTCCGAATCATACCCTTGTATCGAGAAGTCATCGGGGTATGTGGGAATGTTCTCCTCTGATTCGGACTCAGAAGGAACAGTACCCCCATCTTCCAAGTTCGCCTCGTCTTGGAAATTGTGGACGTCCTCGGGGACATCGAGATTTGATGCATCTAATGGGAGAGTTGTTTTCCCCAGCTCGTCTTCTTGGAATATCGGATTGTCGTAGAGGTTCGGAGGAGTGCTAACCCCAGTTCCAGCAACCCCCAGTAATGTGGATGATGAATCTCCCACTGTAGCAGGTTTCGTCTTTGAACGGGTACCTTAGAAAACTCTGGTGGTGGGCAACCGCTTAGACGACAGTCTCTTAGTCATAGTGGTTGAAATCTTCGGGCTAGAAGCGTTTATCTTCTTCCCTCTCCTATCGGCGAGGATTTTCTGAGCATAGTTGCAGGAGACGACGGGAAGTGCCTCATCCTCTGAACATGGTTGTTGCAGTCTTTGGAAGACAGACTGCCGGTCTTCTCGTACCGTCGCGTTATTGCAACAGCAGTTGACGATGACTTGGGTGCAGTGACGTCCGTGGGAGGACTCCTTGCACCCCGAGGTCTCCTCTCTTTCCTTGCACTTGTGGAGGATAGCCTCACGCAAGTCAGACGGGTCTGAAACGGCCATGTTTGCTCCCTGGATTTTGGGAGACTTTTGGGAACCACTCTATTCGTTTGCCGCCGGGGGCTGGATTCGAGTGGTTCTATTCAACTTCCCATCAGAGGCCCGCATAACAATATGTGGAACGCTCGGATGGTCAGAGGTCGGGACAGCGGACTGAGCTCGCCAAGCTCACGCTGCCCTAGACTTCTTCACTCTAGTGCGTGAGGGCACATAGTAGGAAGAGTCTAAGTGGTGCTGGAGAGAATCAGACATGTTTTCTCGGGAGCACGAGAGATCAGGAGTATAGGAGAGGCGGTCGAAGACTGAGCCGCGTGGAGCAGGCGGCATGCGGCTGGAATCAACAATCTTCATACGGCTGGCAGTCGTAGTCGCATGGGCTTTCTTCATGCGGTTGGAAGTCTCAGCCGCATAGGTCTTCTCCATGCGGCTGGAAATCCTGGCCGCATGAGTGTTATGTATTCGGCTGGCAATTTCGGCCGCATAGACATGCGGCTGGCAATCTCGGCCGCATGAGTCTTCGTCTTGCGGCTAGTACCTTTGTTCGGCTTCTTCCTGGAGTACATAGAATCACTCTTTGTCTCTGCAAGTCCAGCATCGTAGTACTTTTCTCTGTCGGACTTGGGGACAGCAGAGCCCTCTATAGTTTGAAGTAGAGCCGCAAGAGACTTGCCTTCGTCGTCTTGTGCAGCAGAGAGTACTCCGTCTAGAGCTTGGGGAGGAGCAAATGATTTTGGCCTCCACTCCCTGCGAGCCTTCTTTGTGCGGGTTCGCTTCTGGACCGGGCCAGCACTTCCGTCGGAGATCATATCTTCAAATGCCTGTTGGTCGAAGCGGACGACCATCTTCTGTTGTGTGGAGCCAAGTTTGGCCGTATCCGATTGTATCACCAACTCCTCAGCCGTGGAGAAGTTTGTCCCCAGCAGAGTCGCCATCGTGTTTGCCATAAATTATAAAAGAACAGAACAATTATATCGGAGGACTGGACTTTTACTTCACAATACAAACTCGCTTCTACAAAGAAAGCCTAGGGACGAAAACCTAGGTTCAGCAATCTAAGTACAATTATTTATTTTAGATTCTGGGGGGTGACGGTAGAGGCTCGGGAAAGCGACGGCAGCTCTGCCTTACTCCTTAGACGATCGGATGCAGCCTTGGCTCCGGGGAAGAAATGCTCTCAGGATACCCTCTGTGTGTGCCTTTGTCTCTCTGCTCTCTCTCTCTTCAAGTCTCTCCAGGTGCTCTGGTGCTCTCCAAAAAAAGTCCTCCTTTTACAAGGGAATGGCATCTTACTATTTATAGGAGTAGGATACGATCATTAAGGTTTGCAATGATTGCCTCCTTGAGAAGTCGACGGTTAAAGATCAATTAATATGGGCCATTAATTCTGATTGTAGCAAATCTAGGCAATTAATGGGAATTGCATCAAATCTCTGTGGGCAATTAATGATGATTGCCATAAATCCTCATGATTTGTTATGCCAAGCTCGGATCTCCCTTCACGTATTCAATTTGCATGATTACAAATGATCTGATTTGATCTCAGTAATTATTAGGATGGCACTAAACCTGGTTGTTGGGATTTGTTGATGAATCTTGATCGATTTGATGCCACATGTCCCACTATTATTATATTGCTAGCTGTAGGGACACGGGAAAAACTAATCTTCTGCCACATGTCTTAACCGCGAGCCACTTAGGGAATCCGAACCGCATGAGGATTGTTCCCTACTGAGCCGCATAAGATTGGCCACGTCTGGAAATGATCTGAGCCGCATGAGCGTAGGCGACCGCATGATGGGTGGCTTCTCAGTGAGCCGCATAAAGATAGTCCTCGTGAGCCGCATAGGGTAGACTCTGCCTGAGCCGCAAGAGGTGGCCTCTACCTGAGCCGCATGGGATGGCCTCTGCCTGAGCCGCATGCGACTGTCCATATGTCAAGGCCGCATGAAGGATTTTGGGGTTTGAAGGATTGTGTTAGAGATTTCCTTCGTTTTCCTAGGAGTCTACCATTATGACAAAGTCATTATTGTAGCTTTATGTCAGAGCCGTCAGTTCTCCTTTACGTCAGAGCATTAAATAGGGCCTTTGCTTAATGGCCAATTGTAGAAGCGAACCGCAGAAGGCCACGTGGTGTTGCTTGAGACGCATGTCCAAGTTGGTGACTTTTGAGCCGCATGATGTTCTTGAACCGCATGAAGCTCGTCTGTCTTTGAACCGTATGGGTTTTCCTGTTCTGAGCCGTATGGGCAATCATGTTCTTTTCCATGCTTCTACAAGACCCCCTTCAAAGTTTTCAATTTGCAAATTGAAATACTTTAAATAAGAAGCATGGCTATGTGAGCTCTGCTGGCTGCATAGGATGCTCTGGCCGCATGAACCTCTTTGCCGCATGGCCTGTCTTGCCGCATACATTTCCTAGCCGCATGGGCTCCCTGCCACGTGTGTATGTCATTAATTGCCTTTAACTCATTTTATAGCCGTCTTTTGGGGGAATCCCAAGGGTCGTTTCATTAAATCTTTGGATTTTATGCCCTGGGTGAATCTCCTTTATGAGAGAGGGGGCAAAATCTGACGAGTCAGTTTTGTTTTGCCTGCAGCACACGACCCAAAGCGGTTATTGGTCTACGTGTCCCCCTCCTCTTTTGTCCTCCTATAAATAGGAGGATTTAAGAAAAGAAACTTCTTTACTCTCTCCTTCAATTCAAACCTTTCATGTTCCGATTGTCATCCTCTTCTTCGATCACCGATGGCTCCCAAGAAGACTGTTGCGGCGAAGGATAAGAAGGTGTCATCTTCGTCGACTGTGGCACCCGAAACTCACTTCGACGTTCGTCCTGCTGTTAAGGGTAAGGATTTGGGAAAGTCACAATCTTCGAAACCCTAACGACGGCTCTGTTGTATGCTTTATACACAAGCCTTTAATGTAAACTGTTTCGAGTTGTATGGGCCGCATACATGTCCCATAACCGAGCCGTATGGGGGTATACCCCATGTCCGAGCCGTATAGAAGTTGTCTTTGTGGGCCGCATGAGCACATTGTAAACCGAATCGCATAATGACCTGTCGATCAGATCCGTATGAGTCCCCTGCGTAAGGCTCTGACCATCTTTTAACTTTGTTTCTTTTTATCTTTGATTCTTACAGCAACCCTGCCGAAGGCTGAGATCATTGTGAAGGAAGAGTTGTTGCCTCCTTTCAAACAAGAATCATCGCTTGTTAAGGAGGAGGTAACACCAGAAGCGGAGGAACAGAAAGGAGAGCTGGCGCCCATTGCTGTAAAGGAGGAGCCCCAGTTTAAATGCGGTAGTACTGGGGGTTCTGATCCTCCTATTTCGGACGAGGATCTTGCTCAAGTACATCCTTCATATGCAAAATGGTTGAAGGATTGGTATATGCGTCCCCGCAACTAGGATTCGTGGGCTCTCACAAATGTCTTTGTTTTGATACTTCTGTCTGTCTTTAGCTGTGGTTTATGTCTTGCTTCTTTTGGACATCGATGTAATCTCTTTCCCCTCTTGTCAGTATGAAATAATAGAGAACTTTTCTGGCTTGCTAATAAGAGGTAGTCATATGAATGTCACCGATTTTGAACGGAATACATTCGCTCTGTTCTTTGCTTGTAGTAGTTGTCCCAATGAGAGATTTTTTGTGGACCTATTATACTTGGCATACCCTAGTTCTAGGTACGGATAACAAGTTCGATGGGGATACCTAGAACAATTCTACGACAAGGTAGTCATGGACGTTCCGGGTATCGGAAGAAAGAATGCCATGGAGCAGCTGGGCTCCCGGAGCATGATGAGGAATGATGTGCATGTACTAGGAAACTTAGTACAGCATTTTGTAGTGAGCAAAGGACATTTATGGGCCTATTAGCCTTGGCGTACCCTGGTTCAGGATACGGATAATAAGACGAGAGAGAACTAACATACTTACTCAGAGGTAATTAGGACATGGCAAGTATGGGGGTTTTATCGCGGAGTCTTCCTACTCAGAGGTAATGAGGACATGGTAGGAGTGGACTTAACGGAGGATATTTGTGGTCAACAGAGGACATTTGTGGACCTATTATCTTTAGCGTACCATAGGGTTTTTTTTGGTACAGATAATAAGTCGAGAGAGAACCAATATATTTACTCAGAGGTAATGAGGACATGGCAAATATGAGGGTTTCTTCGATGGAGCCTTCCCACTCAGAGGTAATGAGAACATGGCAGAAGTGGGCTCCATGAAGGGGTACATAGGACGACTCAGAGGTAATGAGGACATGGAAGTTCTATGTAGAGGGGTGATTTGTTTTTGGCGGAAATGAAACGACCCAGAGATAACATCGACGTGGTCGTTTTGGAAATTTTGTGGATCTGTTACCCTTTTTGTGCACTGAGAGTGCAGGTAGTGGATCATGAGAGAGGAGCTCTTTCAGAGAAATAAGTTCAGAGGTATGGTCATACATGACTTACTATCTGAAAGAGTGACCAAAATGTAAGTTCAGAGGCACCTGCGGGTACATAACTCGATGATCTGGGAGAGTTGGAGTCGGCATGTGAGTTCAGTAGTACGGAAGAATACATGACTCGGCGATCTAGAATTTGGAAAATGTGAGTTCAGCGGTACCGGATGGTACATAACTCTGCAATCTAGAATTTGGAGAATGTGAGTTCAGCGGTACCGGAGGGTACATAACTTAGCAATCTGGGATTTTGTGAATGTGAGTTCAGCGGTACCGTCGGGTACATAACTCAATAATCTAGAATTTGGAATATGAGTTCAGCGGTACCGACGGGTACATAACTCAATAATCGGGAATTAGAATATGAGTTCAGCGGTACCGACGGGTACATAACTCAATAATCTGGAATTGGGAGAATGTCGTTTAGACATAATATTTCCTCAGGAACTTGCCATTGACCGACAACATGAGCAAGTCTTCGTTTTGCTTTGCGAGGCGATAAGCACCGTTGGAGAATACAGCCTCAATGATAAATGGACCTTCCCATTTTGGCTGGAATTTGTCGGCAGTTTTGTGAGTCATGACCATCGGCCTCCGAACTGCCAGAACGAGATCGTCCACTTGGAATGTTCTAATTTTAACCTTCTTGTTGAAGGCTCCGGAGATGCGTGCTTGGTAAAGCTCGATTCGTTGCTGAGCCAAGAGGCACTTTTCATCTAAGGCCTCCAACTCTTGTAACCGGTGACGATAGTTATCGTCTGTCGTCAATTGGTAAGTGAGAGCGACGTGGAGCAAGGGTATTTGAGTCTCCAATGGGAGTACTGCCTCACTCCTGTACACCAGGGAGAATGATGTGTTCCCTGTGGCTATTCGGACTGTGGTACGGTACGCCCATAAGCATTCACCAAGCTTCTCGTTCCAGTCACGTTTGTTGGATGATACGAACTTCTTGAGAAGTTTGATGATTGTTTTGTTGAATGCTTCTGCCAACCCATTCGCTGCTGGGTTGTATGGCGTTGAAGCAATATTCTGGATGCAGTGCTTGTCGCAGAACCGATAGAAGGCGTGGCTTACGAACTGCGGACCATTATCGTGGATGATCCTTTGGGGCAGTCCAAAGCGATAGATGACATAATGCTTGAGGAAGCTGATCACGTTTGAAGTCTTTACTTCTGCAAGCGGAACAGCTTTCGCCCATTTGGAGAAGTAATCTGTGATGGCAAGTATGAAGCGATGTCCTCGAGAAGAAGGTGGAGTGATCGGACCGATGATATCTATTCCCCATGCTTCGAATGGCCAGGATGCCACTGTCGGATGTAGAAATTCGGATGGTTGGTGGATGAAGTCCGCGTGGACTTGGCAGGCTTTGCATTTTCTTGCATAGTCTATCGCATCTGCTACCATCGTGGGCCAGTAGTAGCCCATTCGGCGAAGACGATCTTGCAATTTTGGGCCAGGCTGATGGGCCCCGCAGACACCGTCATGAGCTTCGCGTACGGCTTCTTTGGCTTCTGTATTTGATAGACATCGAAGCAGTAACCCATCGTATAATCGAAGATACAGCATTTTCGTCTCTGTATCGTAGAAGAATCTGAGAGAACGCCTTCTGATAGAGGTGGCTTCCTTTGGGTCCTCCGACAGAATATCGTAGACTACGAAGTCAATGAATGGTTGTCTCCAGTCTGGTGCTTCGTCGATCGTCTGAACAGAATAACTCACCACGAATTGAACATTGTTCTTGGGACAAACCAGTTCATGGCCTATCACATCCACCGATTGATGAGCATAGTTCGGAACCGCTAGGGAAGCGGCAAGGCCTGCTAAGGCATCGGCTTCGATATTTTGTAGTCTGGGGACGTGTTCGATGAAGAACCCTTCAAATGATGAGATGATGTTGATCGCTATTTGATGATAGGGGATCATGTCTTCATGGCGGACTTCGTATGAACCCCGGATCTGATTGACGATTAACTGTGAATCGCCATATGCTTCAAGATATTCTACCCCCAGCTCTCTTGTAAGTTGGAGACCAATGACTAAAGCGTTGTACTCGGCCACATTGTTAGAGCACGGTTCGGTGAGGGAGTAAGCGCGATTGATCACCAATCCGAAAGGAGAAACCAGCACCACCCCGACTGCGACGACGATGTTGCCCTTAGGTCCGGTCCTTAAGGCACCGTCGAAGAACATTCGCCATATATCATCGTGAGAGGTTGCATGCGAGTCGACGACCTCATCTGGGATGTCTTCGTATATTCTGGCCAACTCCGGGCCTGGGTGGGCTGCTAAAAAGTCTGCCAGAGCTTGACCTTTAACAGCCTTTTATGGGACGAAGATCATATGGTAGGGGGACAGTAATATTGCCCATGTAGCGAGGCGAGAGCTGAGTGCCCCTGGTTTAGTCATGAGGACCCTGAGGGTGTTGACTCGTGATATCACATGTATGGTTTGCCCCGTGACATAGTGTCGCGTCTTTTGAATGGCGAATACCAGGGCGAGGCATTCCTTCTCCACGGCAGTATATCGGTGCTCTGGCCCGATCATCATTCGGCTGAGGTAATATATAGCTTGCTCATGGCCTGCATCGTTGTTTTGTGCTAGCAGAGCGCCGAGGAAATGCTCCATTGCTCGTACATAGAGCAGGAATGGTTTTCCAGCAACCGGGGCCACCAGGACTGGAGGGTTCGACAAATATTCTTTGATGCTGTCGAAGGCACGCTGACATTCTTCGTTCCATACGAATGAGACGCCCTTCTTCATGAGATGGGTGAATGGCTGTCAATGCCCGGAGAGGTTGGAAATGAACCTCCTGATGTAAGCTAACCTCCATTGGAGGCCTCGAAGTTCTCGAAGATTTCTCGGGGGACCCATCTCCATGATTGCCTTCGTCTTCTCAAGATCTACGTGGATATCCTGTAAGGTGATGATGAAACCCAAGAAATTTCCGCTGGATACGCCCAAGAAGGATTTCGTAGGGTTCATTTTCAAATTGCGCACTCGTATTAGGTCGAACACTTTCCTTAGATCATGCAGATGATCTTCCTTAGAGCGGTTTTTGACGGCGATATCGTCAACATAGCACTCAACGGTCTTGCGCAAGTGATCCCTGAAGATGATTCTCATAGCCCTCTGATAAGTGGCGCCAGCATTCTTTAAACCGAAAGGCATAACTGTGTAGCAGAACGTACCTATTGGTGTTCGGAACGATGTATGCTTTTCGTCATCGGGAGACATCTTAATTTGGTTGTGTTTGCCATTAAAATTCTTTGATTGTAAATTTCAATACAAACAGAACAGTGTTACAATATAGGACTTAGATGTAGTCCTAGGAGTACACTTTTGTTTATCTGAGTTCCTTGTGCCGATGGAGTGAGTGGTAATGCGTTGACTCCGTTGACGATCTGACGACGGTTATCGGTTCTCTGAAGGTCTGGATTGCTCTGGGTGCTGGAGCTTGCTGAGAGGAGGAAGACGTTGAGAGAACCGATAACCGTCGTCAGATCGTCAACGGAGTCAACGCATTATCACTCACTCCATCGGCACAAGGAACCTAGATAAACAAAAGTTTACGCCTGGGACTACATCTATGTCCTATATTGTAACACTGTTCTGTTTGTATTGAAATTTATAATCAAAGAATTTTAATGGCAAACAAGCTGGCGACTCTGCTGGGGACAGTGTAATCCTTTACTCTCCTTTTCTAGAAATAAAGAAGTATACCATTTTCTGTGATGTGTTCATTTTTGCTTGTCATGAACTTTGATGATTTGTGTGGACCTATTATCTTTTGCGTACCTTGGTTTTAGGTACAGATAATAAGTTTTAGAGAATCCTCATGTTTGCTCAGAGGTGATATGGACGTGGCAAATATGGAGTTCAAATGATAGAATCTTCCTACTCAGAGGTGTTATGGACGTAGTAGGAATGACTCTGGGGGATACGTGGAACTACTCAGAGGTAATGTGGACGTGGAAGTTCTACGATCAATGTACGGCAACACGGGAGTTGTTTGTACGGGATGTTTACTCAGAGGTAATGTGGACGTGGTAAACATGAAGGATAGCGTAGTCTTACGGGGTGTAAGATTCCGCCTTGTAGGGCGTAGGGGAACAACTCAGAGGTGATGTGGACGTGGTTGCTCTTCTACTGGAGGATGCCATAGAACAGCTGGGTTCCGGAAGCGTATGATTTTGTGGAGGGGAATTGTCTGTGAGCCCTGATGATTGGGTCCACTGGTCCCCTGGTGGAAGCACATGTTTGAAAGATGTCAAGAGTAGTACTTCTTTAGAAACTTGCCATTGATGGGCATCATAAACAAGTCCCCATTGGGTTTGGCGAGGCGGTAAGCACCGTTTGAGTATACCGTCTCGATGATGAAAGGTCCTTCCCACTTGGGCTCGAACTTTTCTGGTGTTTTGTGAGTCAACACCATCGGCCTCCTGACTGCCAGAACCAGGTCGCCTACTTAAAAAGTCCTCTGCTTGACCTTCTTGTTGAAAGCCTGTGATATACGGGCTTCGTAGATTTCGATGCGCTGTTGAGCTAGGAGACGCTTTTCATCAAGTGCCTCCAATTCCCGCAGACGACGACGTTGATTATCTTCTTCTGTGAGTTGGTTTGTGATTGCTACGCGGAGTGAGGGTATCTGAATCTCGAGAGGCAGCACCGCTTCGCTCCCGTAGACCAAAGAGAATGGTGTGTTACCTGTCGGGGTCCGTACCGTTGTACGGTAGGCCCAAAGGTATTTGCCGAGATTTTCGTCCCAGTCGCGTTTGTTGGATGACACGACCTTTTTGAGTAGCCTGACGATAGTCTTGTTAAACGCCTCTGCTAATCCGTTTGCTGTCGGATTGTAGGCGGTTGATGCCACGTTTTGAATGCGATTCTTGTCACAGAATCGGCTGAAAACATGGCTGATGAACTGAGGACCATTATCGTAGATGATCCTTCGGGGTACCCCGAAATGGTAGATGACGTGGTGCTTGATGAAGCTGATCACCCTAGAGCTTTTCACTTCTGCCAGCGGAACTGCTTCTGCCCATTTGAAGAAGTAGTCGGTGATTGCTAGGATGAAGCGGTGTCCTCTCGATGAAGGAGGGGTGATCGGTCCTACAATATCCATTCCCCAAGCTTCGAAGGACCAGGAGGCGACTGTAGGATGTAGTGGTTCGGACGATGTGTGGATGAAGTCTGCGTGAAGCTGGCACGCATGGCACTTCTTAGCATATTCGACAGCATCAGCGGCCATGGTTGGCCAGTAGTAGCCCATGTGTCGCAGTCGGTCCTGCAACTTAGGACCAGGTTGATGGGCCCCGTAGGTTCCATCATGAGCTTCTCGAAGGGCTTCGGCTGCTTCTTCGTTAGACAAACATCGAAGGAGAAGTCCATCGTAGGAGCGTCGGTACAGCATTTTAGTAGCCGTATCATAGTAGAATCGAAGAGAGCGTCTCCTGACTGAGACGGCTTCTTTCGGGTCCTCTGGAGGAATTTCGTAGACAGCGAAGTCGATGAACGGGAATCTCCAATCTCGGACGTTAACACCGGCACCCGTTGACATGGCGTGGGCCACTTGTGAGCGCAGGTTGTTTTTAGGGCAGACCAAGTCTCGACCCACTACCGTGACGTAGTGTTGAGTTCCGAGGGGTGCCACCAATGAGGCTGCGAGGCCAGCCAGAGCATCAGCCCCCAAATTTTGTAGACAAGGTACGCGTTCGATAAAGAACCCGGTAAAGGTTGAAATGATGTTCAATGCAACTTCATAGTAGGGGATCAGATCTTCATGGCGAACCTCGTATTGCCCTCTGATCTGGTTTACGACGAGCTTTCAGTCACCGTAGGCTTTCAGATGATTCACCCCCAGCTGTTGTGCCAGCTGGAGTCCCATAATCAGCGCATTGTACTCAGCAATATTGTTGGAGCACGGCTTCGAAAGGGAGTAAGCACGCTGGATGACCAGCTGATCGGGGGAGACTAATACCACCCCCACTCTTGCGACGATTTGGCCTTTGGGTCCTGTTCTTGAAGCGCCATCGAAAAACATCCGCCAGACGGGACCTTCTTCGGTGACGTTTGATTCTTGGACCTCATCCGGGATGTCTTCATAGACTCTTGAGGACTCTGGGATGGGGTGTACAGCTAAAAAGTTGGCCAGAGCTTGACCCTTAACTGCTTTTTGCGGAACGAATACCATATTGTATGGTGTTAGTAAGATCGCCCATGTGGCTAGCCGGGAGTTCAGTGATCCTGGCTTCGTCATGAGGACCCTGAGAGGATTGACTCGGGAAATGACATGAATTATCTGGCCCGAGATATAATGTTGAATCTTTTGGATGGCAAATACCAAAGCCAAGCACTCTTTCTCAACGGGGTTGTACCGGTGTTCGGCCCCGATCAGAGTTCGACTGTGGTAGTAGATTGCTTGCTCATAGCCTGTATCGTTGTTCTGAGCCAGCAGAGCGCCGAGAGAGTGATCCATGGCTCGGACGTAGAGAAGAAATGGTTTGCCGACGACGGGTGCCACCAGGACTGGTGGGCTCGTCAGGTAGGCTTTGATGTCGATGAAAGCCTTTTGGCATTCCTCTGTCCAGACGTAAGAGACTTCCTTCTTCATGAGCTGGGTGAAGGGTTGACATTTGCCGAAAAGGTTTGCTATGAACCTCCGGATGTATTCCAGACGTCCCTGTAGTCCTCGAAGTTCTTCGGAGGGTCCATATCAAGGATAGCTTTGGTCTTCTCGGGATCGACATGAATGCCTTTCGTCGTGATGATGAAGCCCAAGAACTTTCCGCTAGAAACCCCAAGAAAGGATTTAGCGGGGTTCATCTTGAGTTGATGCGCCCGCATGAGATCGAAAACTGTCTTGAGGTCTTGCAGGTGATCTCCTTTGAGACGGCTCTTAAATGCGATGTCGTCGATATAGCATTCGACGGTCTTGCGAAGATGCTGACAAAAAATAGTGCTCATAGCTCGTTGGTATGTCGCACCAGCGTTCTTCAAGCCAAAGGGCATCACTGTGTAGCAGAAAATGCCCTTTAGAGTCCTGAATGACGTGTGTTTTACGTCGTCAGGGAACATCTTGATCTGGTTGTAGCCCGAATACCCGTCCATGAAGGACATGCGCTCGAAGCCACATGTGTTGTCGATCATCACGTCGGTGATTGGAAGCAAGAATTCGTCCTTCGGGCAAGCAGAATTGAGGTCCCTGAAGTCGATACAGACTCGTATCTTCCTATTCTTCTTGGTGACGGGGACGACGTTGGCTACCCAATCTGGGTGTTGCTCTTCACGGATGAAGCCGCTGGTCAAGAGCTTGTCCACCTCCTGATCGATGGCGTTCATGATGTCCGGACAGAAGCGCCGCTGTTGTTGTTTGATAGGCTTGGCATCAGGTAAGATGTTCAGCCTATGCATCGCAATCTGTGGATCAAGTCCCGGCATATCTTCGTAACTCCAGGCGAAGACGTCGATATACTCTTTAGCCAGCTGGATTAAAGATTCTCGGTCTTCTCCTTTTAGGCTTTTGCTGATGAAGATGGGTTTGGAAGAAGATCCATCCCCAAGGTCGATCTGCTCGACTTCGTCTTCGGTGGGAGGTTTACGTAATTCAAAACGAGACTCCCATTATTGTCCTAGGCGTTGAGCCCAGGGTTCTTCTTCGAAGAATTCCGGCGCTTGGCCTTCGCCTTCTTCTTCTTGAGATTGTGCTGATGTCATATTAGTTGACAGCACTCTCTTGAGGACAGATCCGATACTAGTATCAGAATCCCACGTTGATGCTTCAGACGAGTGAGAATGTTCTACTTCTTCTGCGTCTGAACTCTCTGGAGTTGACGGTGGCGTGACATAGCCTACCCCCCATCGAGTTTTGTTGTAGTAGTCCTACGGCTTTCCTTTAGGTGTTGGAAGCCGGAGAGGGAGACGTCGACCCTTGCCGTAGTTCAGGCCTTTGTCACTTTTTAGGTCGTAACCCATCTTTTGGATGAGGCACTTTGCCTTGTCCGTGTACCGATAGAGTTGCATTATGCCGGTGTCTTGTTCTGGCTCGAGTGGCGGGAGGTCTTGATGACGCTCAACCTTGCCGAAGATGCTGGATTTTTCATCTCGACTCCGTGGTGGGACTATGTAACAGACCCCTTGGGCCGGGACTACTCGATTTACATGATGGACGGTCGTTATTTGTGTTTGCAACGATCGTAGAGCGTTATCTATTGTATACATGGCATTCCAATGTGGAAGACTAGAATAATTAAAAGACACTCTGTTATTGATGAAATACGAGATTTTATCCCGCGGGATTACATTGTCTAGAGAAGGGGCATCTACATCAGCCGAGATATATTCCCCCAACTCTTCGTCTGTAAGCACTGGAGTAGGATCGGAAGAGTCCACCACAGCGTTGGCTTTGGAGTCCGAGAGGACTACGTGGGCCTTCTCTGGCGGCTACGATGGCGGTGGCTTGCCCTTAAGACGCACCTTCAGAGGTGCCTCCTCTGTGCCTCCGGTGGTTGGTGCCTTCCCTTGTAGTTTTGCTACAAGGGGAGCCGATGTCTGGGGCGGCTTTCCCTTGAGGCGTATCTTCAAGGGAGCTTCAGGAGCGGCTGGCGCTTTCCCGGGTAGCTTAATGCTCATGGAAGGCAACATTTGAGGCGGTTTGCCTTTGAGTCGGATCTTCAAAGGAGCATCGGGAGTGACCTCAGGCTCCATGTCCGGCTCTGCTGCTGTTTCTGCTTCGTCGTCAGCATCATTGGCTTCCTCCTCGTCAGGTGACTTGTATAAGTCGGCATCGGTGAAGTAGGCTTCAATCCCTTTGAAAGGGTCGATATCCGCAAACTCCATACAGATGACGTTGTTGGTGGACACGTACTTCATACATTGGTAGAGCGTGGACGGCACCACCATGTACTCGTGCAGCCATGGGCGACCCAACAGAATGTTGTAGTTGACTTCGGCGTCCACGACATAACAAGTGACCTCGGTTCTGAGGTTACCGATGTGGCACTTTAGTCGTATTTTGCCCAGTGGTTCACTTTTGCTGGCGTTGAAACCACTGATTGTTGTGTTGGAGGGCGCCAGTCGGTACATTGGGATCCCCAGTGTTAAGAGAAGCATCTTCGGGATGATGCTGAGGGAAGACCCCGGATCGATCTGAATCCGCTTTACCTTGACTGAACCGATATACCCTGTATAGTACAGCAGCCTGTTGTGTCGGTTGTGTTTGAGCAGCATGTCCTGTTGGATGAAGGTTATATTGGGGATAACCTCCTCCGTACAGTGATAGTGCTTGCACACAGTCGGAAGATCTTCAGGCTGCTTGACCTGACTGAGAAAGGATTCAGCATCATTTAGAGCTTCACAGAGAGCTTCTCGAAAGTCTTTGGAAAGACGAAGGAGCTCGAACAGCGATAGGCGGGCAGGAGTACTGGCCAATTGTGCCAGTATGTCGAAGTTGTGGGGCTTGGCTAGCCCCGAAGCATTCTCCTTTCGTAGAGGCCTGTCAAAGCGGGTCTCTATCTGCATCTGCTTATTGGCTGCTGGGGGCTTAGACGGGCCTTCGTCCTGTACAGCAGAGACGGTACCCGGAGGCACCACCTCGATAGCAGCTTCGTCGGGTTGGACGTTCTGTTGTGAACGCATCTGCACAGGAAGTGCCTCTTCCGCTGAAGAAGAGACCATGCGACAAGACTTGATCTTTCTGCCTTTGGATTTGGAGGTAGGGCGTACCTCCGGTTGAGTCACCTCGAAGACGAGATCGGGATGAACCCATAGGATCTCTCCCCGAGATGTGGTGAGTGGGATAAGTCCACTCACGTTGTCACGGGTAGGTGGTAGGTTAACCACCTTCATTGTCGCCTTAGGGATGGGGACGATGCCATCTTGTGTTGTAGTCGGCGACAGGGTGCCAAACTAGAGTGACACCACGTTGGCTGACACCGTCTTCTCTTCGTAGTCGACGGAGATTACATCCGTATTGATCATACGCTGGATGTAATTCTTGAGGACATAGCAGTCCTTGGTTGGGTGTCCGACAAACCGATGGTAGTGACAGTACCTCGGGTTGTCCACTTTCCCAACCTCATCGGGACGCTTCGGGTCTGGAAGCTTGATCTTGTCACCCTGCTTCAGTATCTCAAAGAGTTGCAGGGTGTCTTCGTCGTTGAACGAATAAACCTCCTTTGGCCTTGGTATAAGTGGAGGCTTCTGGGTAGGTGCTGACGCACCTTTTGAGGCATTGACAGTCAATGCCTGCTTCCCCTTTGTTTCTCGTCAAGGGTTGTTGGCTGCAGGTCGTTTCCCCTTGTCCTCGAAGACAGGGAAACTGACTCCCAGAAGACGAGCATTGGCCTCCTTTTTTCTGCGGCTTCTGCTTCAATGACCAAGGAGCTCCAGTCGGAAGGAGGAGTAGAGTAAAGCTAGAGTTTGACTGCAGGCAGCATGTTCATGCTGCAGGAGGAGAGAAGCGCATGTTCTGGCATGCCCGGGGGAAAGTCTGAAGCAGGCCTGTCGGAAGCGTTCGATGAACACTCAAACTGTTTCCTTCTCCTTCTGGCGTATCTCTATAAGGGACGCCATTGTCATGTCCTTTCCGCCGTCGTAGAATCGGTCGAGAAAGAGGCACGTCAGGTCGTCGAAGGAAGATATTGAATTATCGGGGAGGCTGCAGTACCAGTCATACGCCACTCCTTTCAGTGCCCGAACAAATATGCTGGTAAGTAGTACATCCTCCTTCGGAAGATGTCCCGTCTGAGACTGGAAATACATCAGGTAGCGACGCGGAGAGTCCTTCCCGTCGTATGGCATCAGTGTTTGTGGTTCATACTTTGGAGGATAAACCACCTTGTTCCAATCGAGGGAATAAGGCTAGGGGATGCCCATTTTCTGGTGCTCCTCTTGTCTCGTCTTGGACTCAAAGCGCTCGCGCAGATCCCTGATCATCTCGACCACGTCTTCCGTGCAGCTGGGAGTCGAGGAAGGTGGTACTACCGGATGTTGAGCATTTGAGGGGTCCGATGTCCAAGGTGCTTCTCGGCGATCTGCGTCCGAGGATACCCGTTGAAGGGGTACACTCGACTCTCCATTGGCCCCTGGATCGGGACCGGTAGAAGGTGTCCAGGTCAAAGCTGACCGTATCTCAAACACTGCTTGAGTCAGTGTTTGCATGGAGGCAGAGAGGGTTTTGAGTCCTCCCTCCAGAGTATCTATACGCTGGACGAGGTCTGTTGGCGGCGCATCAGACTCGACATCAGCCCCAGTCACGTTTACTGTCATGACGCGGCCGGGAGTGGATGGATGGGTTAAGGCCTCACTCTCGGCCTCACTCTCTTGTAGGGGAGTTGCCTCTCCTGGAGCTTCGTCTTGGCTACCCCCGGCTATGTTCGGGAGAACATTCACCACGGGCGCATCTGCAAGGGCCTGATTACCCTTAGCTTCGTCTTGAAGGGCCTCTTCGTCTCCGAAACTCGGGTCCGCAGATGCTAGACTACCTCCAGCGATGTTCTGGGGGATATCCTCGTCTTCAGGGGCTTCTGGGAGGCTGACTTCGCCTCGAGGATCTGCCCCAGGTGTGCTTTGGATACACTCGTCTTCGGAAGGAGGCTCGACAAGGGTCTGACTACCCCCAGCTTCCTCCAAGATCTTCTTCCTCCCTCGAGTGCCTTCGAACACTCCGGAGGACGAGACAGCCGTCTTGGTTTTCCTCGGCTGGCTTTTAGACAATGAAGAGGAACTGCCAGTCACTTTTCGGACTGACGAGGAGTTGGAGATCACGTTGCATGAAGCAACCATTGGTTCTTCTTCTATTAACACCTTCTTCCCGAGGCGACGTCAGAGGGGTGTCGATGATTGCAGCCACTGGAACACCGACTGCCTTGGTGGGACTGCCGCTTTGCAACAGCAGTTGATGGTGACCACAGCACAAGTATACCCCATGAGAGGCGTATCGTGCTTGTCAGTCGACTCTCCTGATCGACGCTTGTGAGTGATCACGTTACGCAGATCGTTGGAGGAGAGTGCCACCTTCACACCCCCTTCAGGCGCATGGCAAGGCCAAGCGCCGGGGTGATCAAGTGAGTGCTGTGCCCCCTGATCTAATACCAAACAGGCATCCCGATCAGTAGTGGGGGAACCACAGCATTTGAAGTGACTTGAACGGACCTCAGACACACAACCAGAGGAGGCGCAGGAGTTCAAGACCACTGGATTTGCCTTACTCGACTTGGTTGTGCACGCAATGGATGCGCCCAAGTGAGACAAGGACTTTGAAGGTCGGCTCATTTCTGGCGCCGCAGCACTCGAGTCGACCTTGTACAGCTTACCATCAGCAGCGTACATGATTGTGAGCGCATGCTTCTGGCTTGCTGCTAGCATAGCACGTTTGGGGCGCATGGCCCGTGTTGCCTTGGATTTCTTCGTACCAGTCCGCTGGGGTGCATAGTACTCAGAATCCAAATTCTCCTCGCCATTACAGCGAGTGAGTCTGTCAAAGACAGAGACCTTCTATGGCGCATCAAAGGTGATGTGCGGGGCATTGGCTGCGCCCCTGCTCCGTCGACGCATATTTCTCGCCTGAGAGGGAGATGGCTGGGGAACGTGGTCAGCCGCACGTTTCCCCGAGAGATGCGCTGCACCAGCGGGCGCATCTTGGTTGCTGAGGACGTCAGCAGGAAGGGAAGGCTGGATTGGCACATCCCCTTCGGTGGTGGTGCCCGAGGCGTCGACCTTGCGCACCCAGACTCGACGGGTCTTCTTCGGCTTCGGCAGCCGCTTCGAAGGACTCGCACTGCCTTCAGAGATGAACTCCTCATACGCCTGTTGATTGAGGCGTACGACCAGCGTCTTGTGGGAGGAGCCCACCTTCACGTCGTCGGATTACGACACAGCTTTCTCGGTGGAGGAGAAAGAGGTCCCCAGCAGAGTCGCCAGCTTGTTTGCCATTAAAATTCTTTGATTGTAAATTTCAATACAAACAGAACAGTGTTACAATATAGGACTTAGATGTAGTCCTAGGAGTACACTTTTGTTTATCTGGATTCATTGTGCCGATGGAGTGAGTGGTAATGCGTTGACTCCGTTGACGATCTGACGACGGTTATCGGTTCTCTGAAGGTCAGAATTGCTCTGGGTGCTGGAGCTTGCTGAGAGGAGGAAGACGTTGAGTGTCTGGATCTGCCTCTTTGGTGGTGCGAAGTCTCTGTGTGTTCACTGTAGGTAGGTATGTGTGTACGTAGGTCCCTCTCGAAGAAGGAAATGGTCCCTCTCTTTATATAGTCTGCAGGCTGGCTGCTCATGCGTGCATGTAGGATGCACCTATACGCAGGGACGCCACGTGTTGATTGCTGATGGAGGTGCATGGCCGAAGCGCCCTGATTGAGGGGTTAAATTCTTCATACTGCTGTTGTGAGCCGGCACGTAGCGGAGGAGAAGATCTTTCTGTTGCTGAGATTTCGGATGAGTCGAGTCAAAGGACACGTGTCATCGACCCATGGCTCGGAGATCTCGGATTTGGTGGAGAATGATATGGTTGGATGCGCCTAGGATTGGGCGGATGAGGAGACTTTGGCTCGTAACCTTTAGGAGTCACGAACCATTCTGAGCGCATGGCTTTTGAGGTGCATGCGAGGCTTCAATAGTGACTTTACTCCTGTCTTTCGGGATCAGGAAGAAGTCTGGGACGCATGGCTTTTGAGGCGCATGCAGAGCTTTAATGGTGACTTTCCTTCTGTCTTTAGGGATCAGTGGAAAGTCTGAGGTGCACAGCTTTTGAGGCGTATACAGATTTGGGCGCATGGCTGCAGTGGCGCATACGAGTGGTTGAGTGGCCACGTGGCAGTAGCCGTCGGAGGGAAGTAATGATGATGCGGACGTTGGCGATGCTTCGTCTTCTAAAAAAGCTGCCGACTGTTCAGACTTCAGGAGACGTGCTGCCAACTCTGTCAGTTCAGCATTTAATGTTTGTGATATTTGATGGACAGCTGAGTGGGCGCGTCGGTTGGCGTTCCACTAGGCGTATGAGGACGCATGGGGGCGCATCCCCTGTGATGCTCTTGGTGCTGAAAGGGGCGTCTGTGTGATGCGCTTGATGTTGAAGGGCGCGTCTGTGTGATGCGCGGTCTGGCCGGCGCATCCGCTCTGCTTTGACACGTCTTTTGGTGCGACTGTTACATTCTTCGAGTGCTTTAAATAGCCGTTTTGACTTAGCTGAATTCGAAGCGTCCGGTTCATCCATTTAATACAAATTTATTTCACGGAATTCGGAGAGCCATCCACTTAGCGCATGGGTTTGATTTGCCCGGCCTATAAATAGTGGCATGGAGAGAGGGTTTGCTTCCCGTTCTCTCACGTCTTTCCGACATGAACTTGTGTACTCGAATGCATTCTGTTGACAAGATGCTCCCGAGGGTGAAGATGCAACGCAGTGTCTTCGTTGATGTACTTGAAGGTGACTGTTACATCCAAAAGTCGGAGTCGAGGGCTTCTGAGGCAGGCGGAAGGTGCCTGTTGCATCCAAAGATAGGGATGCTCGAGCCTCGTCTTCGTTGTGCAGGAAGAGCCATAGATCGGAATGGCGGTGCTGCGGCTTTGGTGGCTCTTTCTTCCTTCAAAATGGGTGTAGCCCATTCTGGTTGTTGTTGAAAGCTGCTCCTTTGGCCGCGGTTTCGATCACGGTCTTCCTTGGTGTTTGGAGGCTCTTTCGAAGCCTCCCCTGGCCACAGGTTGGCTTGTGGTTCTTTTTCCTTCCTTGGCTAGAGGGTTGATTGCCACCCTCGTTCTGCTCAATAAATGCTTCATTAGTCGAAGCATTTAGACGGCGGTGAGCCTGGCTGGAAGAGCGGCACATAACTGGGCTCACTACAAGAAAATATGGCTTTTATGACGTTTATTTTTTTGACGTTTATGTTAAAGTCGGCTTATGTAGGATGTACCGACGTTATGTAGAAAACGTCAAAAAAATATCGACATTTTCTCGTAAAGGTTGAGAAATTCCAACATTTATTTTCTGGCATTTGTTGTAAAGTTGGCATAGACATGATATGCCAACGTTTTGCAATAAATGTCGAGGAATTAGCTGGTGTTTGGATGTGAACGTCTAAAATGTATGCTGATTTGTATAAACGTCGATTAATTTTGACTTAAAAAATGAAAAAAAAAATCCAGTTTATCTCAAGTCAAAAGAATGAAAACAAAAATCATAGGTTTATTGATTCGGGCCTAATAAAAAAATGTTGGTTTATTAAGTTGTTAACACAATTTAAAGATACATCAGTATTTACTTTTTTGCCGTCCTAAAATTCTCCCAAAATTTGAAACTACTCTGTATTTTTCATTTTGTCTCATTTATGTGTGCCCTCCCAAATCCTCTTCCAAAATTGTCTTTCAAATTCTCCCATTTGCTCCTCTGCCAGATCCTTTGTCCTCCTCGAACTTCTCGATGCCGCCCCGACGGCTCGGGCAAGTATCTATGGCATCATGGAAAGGGAAAGTTCTCAGGTCCGATCCCTCCAGCCATTATCTCTAGCTCCAATCGACAAACTTGATAGTAATCTCGAGTTCCAAAGGGAGCAGGTATAGGGGCTACGACAAGGGCATGCGCCACAACTACTGGATCTACATATTCTACAGCTACTCGGGGGACTGGCTCAACGGCTACAACTACTGCCTCAGGGAGCAGTCCTGCTCTGACAGGAGATCATATGTTGAGGAGTTCAAGGACGGGGTAAAACACGGGCTGGTCTGCTACCATTTCAGGTATAACACACACTTATTGTATTTGTTGAATTGCTTGTTCCAAAAATATAGAAATATGTAGTTTGTCGGTCATTATGTTTTTGGTATATGAATGATATAAAAAATTTTGAGTTATATCTATGTTATTCTCTGATTGTGCGAAGTGGGAACGTCATCAACCAACTGATTGGGCCAAAGGATACCGGATACATGGTCAAGTTATGTATATATGTACATATACCTACGAGTAATAGGAAATGAGAGAAGGGGGCAGCATTTGGTCCTGTACAAGCCTTGTGTCTTGCACAGGCCAAGTGCAGCACACAGGTGGCAGGCAGTGGGATTAACCCCTGCAGTAGGTAAGATTTGCACAGGGAGTACAACCTGTGCACTGATGTACATAAGTAGAGGGAAGTAACAGGGGGTTCCTGTATTTGCACCTGCAGGCACAGGGAGGGAGTGTTCCTGTACTGATAGGGGCAGGGGACTTTGTGTCCCTGTGCACACTGGCAGGTGGCTACTGCACCCAAATAATAGAGAGGGGAAGGTGTGTGTGTGGGGCTACACACAGGTTTATGTGGCCAGCAGGGTTAAGACCTGCCTCAGCAAGTAATGGAGAGTGGCTTGTGCACCTGCACACAACCTACAGTAGGCAGGTAGTAGAGTAGAGTAGCTTTAAGCATTACAGGTATTGCTGTTTGCAAATAGCAGGGTTGGAGAGCTATGCATCAGGTGTATGTGGAGTGTGTGAGTTAGAGATAAGTAGTGTAGTGTGTATGTGAGGGAAGTGAGCAGTGGTTGTGCATTGTCATGTGTGTTTGTATATGTCAGTGGGTTACCTATGTCTGTGTGTGTGTTCATACCCATATACATGAGTGAGAGAGTGTGTATGACTGTGTGGGGTGCATATGTATGTATTGTCTATACTAGAGTAGGTAATAGGGGATGTACCCTGGTATATGAATATGTGTAGAGGGATACAGAGAGAGCAGGTGTGTAATGGGAAGAGGGAGTAGTAGTAGGTTGGTGGTGTGTGCACAACTAGAAGTGTGCACACAGGTGCACTAGAAAGAGGGGTAACTGCTGCTTTTAGGCAGGTGCAAACCGGCCGGGGATTTCACTTTGGTCTGGCTGCGCCTACCGTGTTGAGGCTCTTAAAGCCTTTGAAGCAGTTGGTTGTCATTCCTCCAATACCATTTAAGAAATTGTTGCATGATGAAGCAATAAATCGCTTGCAGTTCACACATTATTTTTATGTTTGTAGTGCGCTGATCAGAAGGGTTGAGTGTGATAAGAGCAGTGAGTGGACCAGTGGGGCGAGCCATTGTGCTTTTGGTACTAGTTGCGGGAAACCGTTGGTCCTGTGAGGTTCATATATAGCCTGAATATGTTCATTGTGGGAGTTGTTGTTCACGGGATTCAAATAACTAATAGATTGTCCTAAAACTACTTATTACATTTCAGAAAGAAAAGTTAGATGCAAATCGACTCAAATCCATGTGATTGTAAAGAGTAAATTTGAGAACATACTCCATGATAGGTAACTCTGCTATTTTTGGGTGTCTTTACAACACTAATAGCAATTGCAAATGCATAGACTGACATCATAAGACCAAATTTACATCTCAGGTTCTAGCACTGTTCATCATCTATGCGATCCGACCTGGTAATATTTGGTAAGGCAGGTTGTTGTATTTGGTGATAGCTTCATGGGCTTATTCTTTTGTTTCTAAGATCTCCTCCCATGATATGGTGTTTATCAACCTTGTTCTTTGTTTTCGTAGGAATATTTTTAGTTTTGGTGTTGTATCGATCTCGCTTTTGAGGACTGTTCTTAAGCTCTGTCTAAAGAAACTTGATGAGTTAGTACGAGAATGTGTCACAAATATTTTGATTAAGGTTGAAGTGGACTAAAGAGGCAAAATTGCCAGTTGACTGTATGTTTTAGGAAATGTGAAATGTGCATCATTTACAAGCCTTACCATTTACCAAAAGATGAATCACTACACCAATTGTTAACAAATTGGAGAGAAGAAGGACCTTAGGCATGGAGAACAACAATGAAGGGCTACCAAGAAATCGGATGGTTCATCCATTAAACCACTACAAGATTCATGTTTGGTAGATGTATCTGACAATTATGAAGCAGGGGAATGTGAGTCCTAAGGTTTTAAAATGTAACCACCAAGGGGCTGGTCCAGTCCAGTGGATCCTAGTCCAGGCAAATTTAACTAAATGGAAGAGGGTCTTGGTACTCGTAGCCCAGGACATGGACACTCATTAATGACTGGCCTTGTCTTAAGAAAATATTTCATAATATAAAGTGTACACTGTGTCTGGCTTAGAAATTCTATTGGCATTTTGGAACTCTACATGCGATAGATATTCGACGTGTATACTTTGTGACGTAAAAGTTTGTAGCTGTCACTTATTCCAATCAAATGATCCATTCCACACTGGGATGAAGTCAAACTTAATTTATACCAGTAGGTTTACTGGTCTATGCCTGCTATTCTCAAAGAGACCAGAGTGCATGTCAAACTTAATTTGTATATCTGGATTTGTTGTTAGAGATAGGATCACGAAGTTATGGATTGAAGGTGCATGTCAACTTGACAGCTATTCTCGAAGAGACCAGGGTGCATCTATTACAGATTTCTGTGGAGTCTAAATTTTGAGTCTACCTATCCTTGTGTGTGTTAGCCTTTCAGGAGTGGTATTAGTGGATTTCTAGGTTATTTGAGTCAATCTTTGAGGTTTAATCAAAGACTTGAGTCTATCTTTCCAGTTTCCATACTGAGTACTCTCTTTGCATACCAAGTACTATGATATTATTGACTCATTAGACTCTTTCTATATTTAGTCTCTCTTTGTACTCTCGATTTATTGTAACTTATTGTAAATAAGAAGAAACTTATTTATCAAGGGTACTTCTGTTTTCTTCAATTTAGTATTATTTTCTCCAAATTTAGTGGTATCAGTAGCTACCATCTCCTCTTCTCCATCTCCAATGTCTACACAGAAAACTGATAGTTATTTTTTGATATCTTTTGATTCAATACTTTGGCAATATCGATTGTCATATGCAAGGTTGTGAAAAGCGCTAGGCACTAGTCGGCCTCCAGGCGCCCGCCTAGATATAGGCGGTTCAATTTTTTTTCCAACAAACCTACTGAAAATTGTAGAAAAAGTCCATAAAACTCAAAAACACGCATAATGGGCATCAGGGGGGGACTAGATGGGCGCCTAGGGTCATCGGGCGGGCACCAAGCGCCTAAGTGCTGCCTAGACCGCCTTTTAGAACATTGGTCATATGATCTTTGTTTGATAAGATCTTTCTTACATTGGTCAATTATTAGCTATTCCTTTTAAGACTCAAATCCTTTGTTAATCATTTTTAAATATTGCTTTTAAAGTGTCTGCTAAAAATTATGGATAATACACTTCCAGCCAACAATTAGGTAAAATTTGAACACATGGCTATGATCCAATTTCCATTTGATTGCTGCAAACTATTCTTAGAGCACATGAAGGCATGTAAATACTGATACTTAGAGAGAACAGAACAGATAAGGTTACAGAACAACAAAGTGTGCTAGCTAAAAGTACATGCAGACACATGACACCATAAAATAGGATGGTGGAAGACCAAACTCTCATACTCATTGAGTATATTTGAAGTATTGTATTTTATGTAACTGTTACGCACGACAAAGATATGTTAAAGCTCTTATAATTGTATATCCTCCATTAAGCATGCTTTTAGTTAGATTGACATGTCTACTATCTTCCAATGAACAACTAAACAGCAAACTGTAGTACCCATATCTTTGCATGCATGTCTACTATGTTCTATAAAACCAAACCATGTTATTCTATCGTCCATCTTGTTAGTCTATCCAGATACATATCCGCTATTCAATCTTTTTACTATGACTCGAGGAATAGAAGTGGTTGACATACTTACAACTGAAATGTCCAACTGTTGATTAGTGTTGTTTTTTGTTTTTCTATGGTCTTTAGGGGGGATGTTGGAGATGAAATTAAAGCAACAACTCCTAAGCACGAAGGAGGGGGAGGGCTAGTGATAAGAAGCACCAACTTGCCCTTGGACTAATAAAGTTAGCAGTACTTAGATGTTGTGCCACTTGACTTTGTGGTTTCTTCTAGCAGTCCAATGAATGAAAGTGTGCAAACCCCGGAGGTGTCTTATACATTGGTCTAGATGAAGGCGGCATGTACTACCTTGTTTCAGTGGTATGTTCAAAGAATAGCAATTTTTGTTTTTTGTTAGAAGTTGTCGAGTACATATTAGATTTTTGATACTACTAAATCTTTTCCTTTTCATGTTTATGCCTTTATGTTCTATTTGAAGAAAGACAAATCATAACTATGGGTCTATACTAAAAAACATGGATTATAATTATAAAATTCACTCCAAGCATAGAATATCTACAAGGAATAACAAGATAATGCTTAAGAGGACACGGGCTTAAACTAATACAAGGCATACATACTATTTCAAGATCTTGTTGAGAATTTCTGCTTGTATTCCAAATTCTAACAAGTTATTGAACTAGGGGAAAGACGTGCACAAAAGTTTTTTTTTATGTTGCATTAACTATATTCATTTTACAACTTTCAACATATAATTGTATTACACTATCATGTATAAGCAGCAATAGTGAAGGCTTTGTCAAACCAAAACATGGGAAAAACCAATATTCTTGGCCCACATCTATTATTGTTCTTGTATATTTGGAGCATCCTTTTGGAGTACTTTGGGTAAGTTAATCTCCTCAAGAAGGGCACAGATCTAAAATGTTTTGTAAACAAGAAACAAGTTTCATATCTTTTACATCTTTCTATGATTTTGGCCTATTTTCAAGTCAAATGGGGAATGTAAAGGATTTACCAAGGCAACCATCAACAGGGTCAGTTGAAATAGTCTGTCATTTTCGACCAATTGAGTGGCTCTTTCTCTATTTGGTCAGCTAAATTTCTTGGTCGATGAGACTAATAACTAATATTTTCTTGACATAGAGAATACTAGACTTGTTCGACAACTTCTCTGTGTTAGGTTACAAACTTGTAAGGAGTTTACAACAAATAGCATCTAGTTCAAAGTGATACTAGCTATCAAAGTGAATGTGACATCATACTAACCATTGTTTTTGTAGGTGCAATAGCTGGCTCGATGAGTTTTTCACTTGAAGATCAATACATACATTATGTTTGTTCTTCCTGTGATCATTCTCATCATTTTCACCATTACGATCCACAGAAATAAAAATCCCATATATTCAACAGAAAATATATTCCTCTATTAATAACTTGAATAGTATGGGAGAAACAACTCAAGACAATCCCTTGAGCTTAAGATATCCACACCTTGAAAATGTTTAGATCTCAACGAACATAAAAATGGACGACTCATTAATCACTATGTTGTGCAGTTTCATGCTTACAAAATACAAAATTTTGGCTGACATCACCACAAAAATACTTAAAACAGGAATCATGACATAATATTTTGTACAATCTTCATAAAAAAGAAGCTTATGACAATTTAAGCAGCCATTAATAAAACATTGGCTAGAAAAATTGCACCCAGGTGCTTGCTCGATCTATATTATTTCTATTATATGTGACTGTGTGACTTGTGGACGTGTACCTGTTGCTTTCTTTTTTTGCTGTGATAGGTAAATATGTATATGATTAGTGAACTTAATACCAAGGCTGAGTGAATTATCAGCTGGCCACTTTACTACAATTCGATGATGATGTTAACGCGGATAAGACAACATAAGAAAGAGGGTCCTAGATATAACCTCTTTCTTTAAAGAGGAGATTTAGGAAGTCTGGGTATTCAATCAGTCTATTGGTGTAACAATACGATGGAAGAATATATCTTGACCATTATTAGAATATATCTTCAGTCTGGGTATTCATTCAGTTTCAGTATGGAGATTGAAAGTACACGATAATAGGCAATATAGTAATACATAATTATTTATTTTTCATAGTATGGAGATTGAAAGTACCCTATGATGAACACTGAGGAAAAAAATTTCTAGTTTTTTTGTACATATTTCAGATGAAGTAGTTCCATTATAAATGGATGAATTCTTGTTTGAAGGGAAAGAAATGCCATTTGCACAGATCATAGTGATCAATTCATTTTATTATTTTCCTTATGATAATTTTAATTTCAATATCTTCAAAATGCGTCATTAAACTTGTTTTTTATTGTTGCATGCAGGTGTTAATAGTTGTTGTTGTTGTTCAAATCTCGATCTTTCGTTTGGTGGGATCATCTTTCGAATAACCAAATCTACTATATAATTTATATATTATTTGTAAAAAAATTACTTTATGTATTTTTGTTATAAAGATCAACTGTTGTCATATGTTATTTAAATTATAATGTTCAATTCAATTACTTTTGTTGAATTTATAATGTTAATTGGAGTGTGCATGGCAAATATATTCAAATTATTATTTTTTTTAAATGGCTTTACCGTTGCCGACGTTTTTGGTAAATGTTGGAAAATTTTCACCCATCAACACAAATCCCAACCTTTTAGAAAAAGGTTGGGAAAAATAGTTAAGTTCTTTGGCATTTTTGTTAAAATGTTAAAAATTGTCAACCATGGACAAAAATTCCTCACGTTTATTAAACGTTGCTGCAAACGTTGGCTTTGCTTTTGTCGACGTTTATTGTGAACGTCGTAAATTTCCAACTACGACAACGATGACGTTTGTGAGAAACGTTGATCAAACGTCGGTAAAACATATGCCGACATTTTTAGACCTTTTCTTGACGTTTATAAAACGTTGGAAAAAACCAATTTTCTTGTAGTGGCTGCTGAAGGGATGCACATAATTGAGCTGCTGAAAAGGATGCGCCTTGCTGAGGACGCATGGTGGGATGCGCCTGGCTGAGGGCGCATGTTGATTGCTGCGCCTATTTGAGGGCGCATGTTGGCTGCTGGCTGTAGACTTAGGATCTTTTTTTTGTAGAAATTCTCCTTTGTACAGTCTTTCTTAGACATGTAATAGACTTTTATTTGTTGAATAAAAGTCCTCTTTCAATGTCTATATTTGTTGCTTTTTAGCTGTGAAGTACTTTGTCCAAGCTCTGGCGCATGTAGTCTGGCGCATAGACTTTCTGGTTCTGAAATTCCATGCTTCTACAGGTTGTACCCCGAGAAGCCATCCATGAACGACATACGTTCGAAGTCGCAGGTGTTGTCAATCATGATGTCTGTGATAGGGAGGGGGAACTCATCTTTGGGGCACGCCTCATTCAGATTGCGGAAGTCGATGCAGATTCGAATCTTCCTATTCTTCTTGAGGACCGGTACTATGCTGGCGACCCAGTCTGGATGTTTCTCCTCACGAATGAAGCCGCTGGCTATCAGTATGTTGACTTCGGCTTCGATTGCATCCATGATGCCTGGGCGGAAGCGTCGTTGTTGTTGTTTGACTGGCTTTGCATCTGGCCGAATGTTGAGTTGGTGAAGAGCAATATCGGGATTTAACCCTGGCATGTCTTCATAGTTCCAGGCGAACACATCAATATATTCTTTGACGAGTTCCAATAGTGATTCTCGCTCTTCGTCTGTCAGGATTTTACTAACGAAGATTGGTTTTGGAGAAGAGTCGCTGCCTAGATCCACTTGCATGACCTCATATTCAGTAGGAGGCTCTCTTTGTTCAAACCGCTTCTCCCATTGCGCATCCAGCTATTGGGCCCACGGCTCTAATTCGAGGAGTTCAGAAAAGTCTTCACCTTCTTCGTAAGCATCATCGAATGCCATGTTGACCGACAAGACCTGCCTGAATACATCCCCGATGCTGATATCCGAATCAGAAGTTGGTGATCCGGTTGAGTGTGACTGCCAGTCGTATTCCTCATCTGAGCTCTCAGGGGTCGTTGTAGGCGTAACATATCCCAGTCCGCATCGGGTCTTGTTGTAGTAGTCCTGTGATTTGCCAGCCGGGACTGGCGACTTTAAAGGTAATCGTCGACCAGTACCGTACTTCAAACCTGGCATAGTTTCTAGATCATACCCCTATTTTTGCATGAGATATTTGGATTGGGGGCTATATAGATAGAGAGGCAGTCTCCCGGTGTCCGATTCGAGATCGACTTCTTCTATGGTGAGGGGCTACAGATTATTCTTTCGCCCGAAGATGATTAGATGATCCCCTCCCTCGATTATGCGGTAAGCGTCTTCCACGGGAGTGAGATGATTTGCGGTGTAAACATTTGTCACATGTGTATGTAGGTGAGTGCCTATACCGTGTTCCATAGCATACATTGTACAAAGCTTATTGAGCTCGATGTAGTTCAAAGATAACCCTTTATTGATGAAATAAGGTATCTTTTCTAACGGGATTACATCATCGGCGGATGGAACATCGGTGTGAGCAGCCACATACTTGGCCAGTTCTGGTTCTTCTTCGGCCACCCCATGTATAAATGAAGACTGAGAGGATGACTTGGGCAACTTGATCATCAGAAGTTCTGCTGGTGGAGCATAACGTGGAGTTGTTGGCAGACTAGCGACCCCCAGTTTGGTATTCGATGCTGGGCGGGGAGTGGTTGGCTCGCTAGAAGCCCCAGACTTTGCATCGGGCTGACGATTCTTTTTGGGAAGGTGTATCGTCATTGGCTTGTCAGAGGGATTGAGCTTCTCCTTTTGTGGCTGACCGACTCTAGGCAGTCTGATTGTCAGTGGCTCAATTGTGGGTCTTGGCGCTTGGCCGGACCTTGGCAGCCGGATTATCATTTGCCCTTCTTGTGCCGAGAGGCTGATTGCGTCCTTACGCAGAGCGGCCGTAAGGGGTACGGACTTGCCAGGTTTGTGATCTTGGAGGTGGATCGTCAGAGGTTCTTCTGATCCTGTGGCCATCTCAGTGCGAACTTGCACATCTCCTTTGCCAAGGTGCCTCTTCGACTTTTCGTATAGGCAGGAGTCTGAGTAGTAGTATTCGACCCCTTTGAAGGGATCGATGTCGGCAAATTTTGTCCTCACGAAGCCGTGTTTGTTGACATACTTGAAGCACTGGTGCAGCATGGAGGGCACGATCATGTAATCGTGTATCCAGGGACGCCCTAAGAGGATATTGTAGGATGTGTTCGCGTCTATGACGTAACAGGTTACTTCTGACTGAAGATCGCCGATTTGGCACTTCAGGCGAATCTTCCCAATCGGGTAGCTCCTGCCCGAATTGAAACTGCTGATGACGGTGCTTGTTGGCGTCAGGCGATGCATAGGAATGCGGAGATGATGTAACAGACTCTTCGGGATGATGCTTATGGAAGAACCAGGATCAATGTGTATCCGATCCACCTTTACGTCGCCGATGTATCCAGTGTAATATAACGGTCGATCGTGCAGGTTGGTTTTGATGAGCATATCCTATAGAGTGAAGACAATGTTGGACATTGCTCCCGTGCAAGCGCTGTCTTAGAGATTTGTAGGCGGGCTCTCTCCCGTGAGGTTGACCTGAGCCAGATATGCATCGGCATTCTGGAGTGCATCGCTCAAAGCCGTGCGTACATCCTTGGAGAGTCTCAGGAGCTCGTATAATGACAATTTGGCCGGTGTGTTGGCCAATTGTGCCAAGATGTCAAAGTTGTAGGGCCTTTCCAGCCCATGAGGTGCCTCTTTTCGGAGGGATTTGTCAAAGCGAGTCTCCTTCGGCCTAGGCTTGTCGGTCGTCGGAAGTTGAGAAGGTCCCGGAGCATCAGCAGTAGCCGGCTGATGTTCTTCAGTCAAGTTATCTGGCATAGGTTGGGATTGAACGCCAGACCGAGTGACGACGGCTGTGGATTCTTCGACATCCGCCAAAATTGTGCGGCAGGATCTGACCTTTCTACTCTTCTTCTTGCCAATGGGGAGTGGCACGGGCTGAGTCACTTCAGGTTCCAAGTCTGGATGGACCCACATGACCTCCCCTCGTGACATGGTAAGGGGTACTAGACCGGCAGCCTGATCTCGAGGAGGTGGAAGATTAGCAATCTCCATTATCGTTCGAGGGATGGGTACCACGCCGTCTTGAGTCTCTGTCAGAGGAAAGCTGACAAACTGTACAGACACCATGTTGGCTGCCACGGTTACCTCCTCGAAGTCAATGGCCAGAGCCTTTGAATCGATGAGATGCTGGATGTATCGCTTCAGTTGGTTGCAGTCGTGTGTAGCATGGTGGACGTAGCGGTGGTAATGGCAGTACTTTAGGCTCTCTATTTCTGCCGACCGAGGTTCCCGTCTTGGTGGAGGGAGCTGAATTCTATCTTCTTGTATGAGCATGTCCAAGATGGGCTTGACATGGCCGTCTTCGAAGGAGTAGGTCATTTGTGGCCATTGCTTGTCTGCCGGTTTTGACTCAGGTTTCTGGGCTGTGTCGGCCGCCATAGCCTGCTTACCCTTGTTGTCCCGATTGTTGGAGGAGCTACCCCCATTGTTGTTGTTGGTATTAGGACGTTTGCCCTTGTTCTCTCCCTCCGAGATGTACAATCCCAGTTGGCGAGCCTTCTTCAACCTGTCTTCAGCGCTAGTGGCACTGATGATAAACGTCTTCCAGTCCTTAAATTGACTTTCACCCATCCAGAGGCTAATTGTTGGAAGCAGTCTCTTTTGGCAAATTTCAATTAAGGAGGAATCTGGATTACCGGACGGCAACTTCATGGCGGTTTGGCGGAACCGCTCAATATAGTTCCTTGTCAGCTCTTTCTCCCCTTGAACGATGTCCATGAGGGTGGACATTGTGCTGTCATGTCCTACTTCGTAGAATCTCTCCAAGAATATGCGCTTGAAGCTGGCGAAGGAGTGGATGCAGTTGTCTGGCAGGTTACGGTACCAGTCGAAGGCGACCCCTTCCAATGCCCCGATGAATAATCGTGTAAGGATGGCATCGTCATGGGGCAGATGGTCGGTGGTGACCTCGAAGTAAGTGATGTATCGACTTGCAGAGGTCTTTCCATCATATGGATTGATGTGGAATGGTTTATACTTTGGTGGGAAGGGAACATCTCTCCACGCAGCGGGATATGGTTGTCGTATCCTGAGGTCTTAGAAATTTTTTCGGGCATGGAACATGGCCCGGAGCTCCTGGACCTCCCTTCTTGCCTCTCTGGCTTCGTCTGCAGCGGTAGGAGCCGACATTTCAGGAAGATTATTACCCGGGTTCGGTGCCGCTAAATTCGAGTCTGTATTGACCGCGGGACCCAAGTTTGTTTGGCCAGGCGTCCCTCCTTGCAGAGTAGGGAGGGCTGCTTTGATCTCGTCCACGAATTTGACCAAAGTGCGCAGTATGGCCTCCAGAGTGTCGATGCGTTGGCGATCACTGGGACCATCCTATTCGTCGTTTGTCATGAATGTCGTTCTGACATCAGTAGAAGTGGAAGGGACGGTGGATGACGTACACTCCGAATCATACCCCTGTACCGAGAAGTCATCGGGGTATGTGGGAATGTTCTCCTCTGATTCAGACTCAGAAGGAACAGTACCCCCAGCTTCCGAGTTCGTCTCATCTTGGGTATTGTGGACGTCCTCGGGGACGTTGGGATTTGCTGTATCTAATGGGAGTGTTATTTCCTCCAGCTCGTCTCCTTGGAACATCAGATTATAGTGGAGGTTCGGAGGAGTACTACCCCCAGTTCCAGCAACCCCCAGTGATGTGGACAATGAATCTCCCACTGTAGCAGGTTTCGTCTTTGAACGGGTACCTTGGAAAACTCTGGTGGTGGGCAACCACTTAGACGACAGTCTCTTAGTCATAGTGGTTGAAATCTTCGGGCTGGAAGCGTTTATCTTCTTCCCTCTCCCATCGGCGAGGATTTTCTGAGCAGAGTTGCAGGAGACGACGGGAAGTGCCTCATCCTCTGAACATGGTTGTTGCAGTCTTTGGAAGGCGGACTGCCGGTCTTCTCGTACCGTCGTATTATTGCAACAGCAGTTGACGATGACTTGGGTACAGTGACGTCCGTGGGAGGACTCCTTGCACCCCGAGGTCCCCTTTCTTTCCTTGTGCTTGTGGAGGATAGCCTCACGCAAGTCAGACGGGTCTGAAACGGCCATATTTACTCCCTGGATTTTGGAAGACTTTTGGGAACCTCTCTGTTCATTTGCCGCCGGAGGCTGGACTCGAGTGGTTCTGTTCAACTTCCCATCAGAGGCCCACATAACAATATGTGGAACGCTCGGATGGTCAGAGGTCGGGACAGCGGACTGAGCTCGCCAAGCTCGCGCTGCCCTAGACTTCTTCACTCTAGTGCGTGAGGGCACATAATAGGAAGAGTCTAAGTGGTGCTGGAGAGAATCAGACATGTTTTCTCAGGAGCACGAAAGATCAGGAGCATAGGAGAGGCGATCGAAGACTGAGCCGCGTGGAGTAGGCGGCATGCGGCTGGAATCAACAATCTTCATGCGGCTGGCAGTCGTAGCCGCATGGGCTTTCTTCATGCAGCTGGAAGTCTCAGCCGCATAGGTCTTCTCCATGCGGCTGGAAATCCTGGCCGCATAAGTGTTATGCATTCGGCTGGCAGTTTCGGCCGCATGGACATCATTCATGCGGCTGGCAATATCCGCCGCATGAGTCTTCGTCTTGCGGCTAGTGCCTTTGTTCGGCTTCTTCCTGGAGCACCTAGAATCACTCTTTGTCCCTGTAAGTCTAGCATCGTAGTGCTTTCCTCTGCCCGACTTGGGGACAGCAGAGCCCTCTATGGTTTGAAGTGGAGCCGCATGAGACTTGCCTTCGCCGTCTTGGGCAGCAGAGAGTACTCCGTCTAGAGCTTGGGGAGGAGCAAATGATTTTGGCCTCCACTCCCTGCGAGCCTTCTTTGTACGGTTTCGCTTATGGACCGGGCCAGCGCTTCCGTCGGAGAGCATTTCTTCAAATGCCTGTTGGTCGAAGCGGACGACCATCTTCTATTGTGTGGAGCCAAGTTTGGCTACATCCGATTGGGTCACCAACTCCTCAGCCGTAGCAAAGTTTGTCTCCAACAGAGTCGCCATCGTGTTTGCCATAAATTATAAAAGAACAGAACAATTATATCGGAGGACTGGACTTTTACTTCACAATACAAACTCACTTGTACAAAGAAAGCCTAGGGACGAAAACCTAGGTACAGCAATCTAAGTACAATTGTTTATTTTAGATTCTGGGGGGTGACGGTAGAGGCTCGGGAAAGCGATGGCAGCTCTGCCTTACTCCTTGGACGATCGGATGCAGCCTTGGCTCCGGGGAAGAAATGCTCTCAGGATACCCTCTGTGTGTGCCTTTGTCTCTCTGTTCTCTCTCTTCAAGTCTCTCCAGGTGCTCTGGTGCTCTCCAAAAAAAGTCCTCCTTTTGTAAGGGAATGGCACCTTGCTATTTATAGGAGTGGGATACGATTATTAGGGTTTGCAATGATTGCCTCCTTGAGAAGTCGGCGGTTAAAGATCAATTAATCTGGGCCATTAATTCTGATTGTAGCAAATCTAGGCAATTAATGGGGATTGCATCAAATCTCTGTGGGCAATTAATGATGATTGCCATAAATCCTTATGATTTGTTATGCCAAGCTCGGATCTCCCTCCACGTGTTCAATTTGCATGATTGCAAATGATCTGATTTGATCCCAGTAATTATGAGGATGGCACTAAACCTGGTTGTTGAGATTTGTTGATGAATCTTGATCGATTTGATGCCACGTGTCCCACTATTATTATGCTGCTAGCTGTAGGGACGCGGGAAAAACTAATCTTCTGCCACGTGTCTTAACCGCGAGCCACTTAGGGAATCCGAACCGCATGAGGATTGTTCCCTACTGAGCCGCATAAGACTGGCCACGTATGGAAATGATCTGAGCCGCATGAGCGTAGGCGACCGCATGATGGGTGGCTTCTCAGTGAGCCGTATAAAGATAGTCCTCGTGAGCCGCATAGGGTAGACTCTGCCTGAGCCGCATGAGGTGGCCTCTACCTGAGCCGCATGGGAAGGCCTCTGGCTGAGCCGCATGCGACTGTCCACGTGTCAAGGCCGCATGAAGGATTTTGGGGTTTGAAGGATTGTGTCAGAGATTTCCTTCGTTTCCCTAGGAGTCTACCATTATGACAAAGTTATTATTGCAGCTTTATGTCAGAGCCGTCAGTTCTCCTTTACGTTAGAGCATTAAATAGGGCCTTTGCTTAATGGCCAATTGTAGAAGGGAACCGCAGAAGGCCACGTGGTGTTGCTTGAGCCGCATGTCCAAGTTGGTGACTTTTTAACTGCATGATGTTCTTGAACCGCATGAAGCTCGTCTGTTTTTGAACCGCATGGATTTTCCTGTTCTGAGCCGCTTGGACAATCATATTCTTTTCCATGCTTCTACATGAGCATTCTCCATGCTTTCCCTCATAATCGCGGTTTGCTCTTGATGAGCTTCCGTTTGAGCTCTCTGGGCTTCTAGCACTCCTCATAGCAGACCTAAGAGGTCGGTGGGGTCCACAGGCACCGGTGGGGCAGCTGGAGTGGGTACTACCACAGGGGGCTGCAGCTCAGTCTGGGAAGATGATGGATCCATCGTTGTAGCAGCATACATCCCACAGGGTGTATTATTGGGACGGTCGGTCAACTGATGGGGTGTAAAACCCGAACTTGGTTGAGGAGGTGGGGTATGATCGGGTGATGACATCCCATCCCTAGCAGGATTTGTAGCCATATTCTGGAAGGTTTAGGATTACAAAACATAAGCAAGATAGCCTACCAGTATATAATCAAACAAAAATATTTAATATATATATATATATATATATATATATATATATATATATATATATATATATATATTGGTCCTACGTTGTGGTTCTAGTGTTCTAGTTGTCTCTCGATAGGTTTTCCTAAGTTGTTTGATTGTTGGACCTGTATGGGCCACCACTAAAAACATGTCACGACCCGGTCCCAATTTGTTGGGTCGAATCGGATCATGCCCAGCATGCACCGTTGTTGAGACGGCGGCAGTAAGCTGTATCACTCATGCAGGTAATCAACAACACAAATTCTAATTGCCACAACTTTTAATACTTTAATAATTAAAGACTTGTCCAACACAAAGTTTCAAATACAAACCACAACTGAAATAAAATATTTGTTTTTCCACATAATCATAAACTGAAAATAAATCTAATTAGCAGTCTCCTCATCATCATCCTCTAGCAGAACAGTCGGGTACAGCTCAGGGTCGTAATAACTACTAATCAGTAGCTCTGCATCATCAATAGAACCTAAAAAATATTGTCTCCAGTCAGGAGGGAGCAAAGTACAATTTATGATAATCCAACAATTGAAATAATAATAGAGTTGTGCACTTTTAAACAATTTGAAATAAATAGTTTTCCAGCAGTTAAAACATTGTGATGTGAATAGGCAATGAATATGACCGGATTGGGTTGTACAGTTGTATCCTATTGATACGATATGGCTTATCCCCGTGTGTATGAGGGGTAAGATAACACAATCATTATACTATTTTGGATGTGGTCATACTCATTACACTACTCCCCCAGTACCCAACAGTTAATCAGTCAATGCTCTCAGAGAGAGAGAGAGTTCCGTGTTGCATCATGGTTTAAACTTGCAATAAAACGATTACTAAATAATTGTAAACTACCACAAAATGTACTTGTCTTGGTTATAACTGGATTCGATGTTGATTCCGGGATGATGCTAGTACAATCCTCGAAACCCTACAATTTAGAATTCCTGACTTAGCACCAATATTCAAATCATATCTAGGTGTGCTAGTTACAATCTTTAGTATTTGTCCTAATCAAATTTTAGGTTATTTACAACTCTACTTTAGAACGCTTATCGAGGTGAGTTACTATCTTACGAAGAAAAGTCAATTTTTTTATTGGAAAAATCGTATTTTCCAATTATTTGGCAAAACTTTGTATTTCATTATATTATATTTAAAATATAATATTTTCTTTAAATGAGAAAAACGTGAAATTTGTTTAAATAATAAACTTGAAATTTTCCTAATTTATTTAATGAGAGAGAATAATATTGATTTTCTATAAAATAATTATTTTACTATTTTTACGTGTTTACGTCAACCACAAACCAGAAAAGAATAAAAACTACACTAACTTATTACAAAACCACATAAAGTAATAAAAACTGGGCTTATGCCCTTTACAGACTTTTTTACATAAATTGAAATATGAAAAAAACATTTGTTAGTTTCTAAAAATTATCATACAAATTAATAATAAAATAAAACTAGTAATTAAATTAATTTCGAGTCTCGGACTTTGGTCCAATCGTCAAAATTGCTAATGCCTCAACGTCCGGGTAAAACCGGTTTCGTTTGCATTTCGCTAAGGGCCCATGGACCGGTACGGTCGTCGCCCAAAATCCAATTAATAAATTATTTTCGAAAACCGATTTGAAGTTTATAAAAATTTTATAAAAATTTGGGCAGCATCTCCTCTGTATTTGGGACAACCCAAAACTGGGAAAATGCTCCAACAATTCCAACAAATATCCTAAACCAGGGAAAGACCCATAAATTCTATTCCACCACAGTATTAATATAATATCCAATCCACAAAATATGCTTCTGAAGAACATTCGAAAAACCTGAATTGAAAATCGGAAAACCCGAGATGAACCTCGAAAAACAGAAACTCTAACATTACTAACTAAAGATACCAAAAATCTCAGAACCTATACAACAAATGTTCAGAAATTCTGAATTTAGAAATTATATGAAAATCAAAGGAAAACAACATCACATAACATGATTCCGGAAATTCCGAAATCAAAACGTACCGAATCCGAATTCCTAGAACGGAATCGGGGACCAAATTCATCATCAACAATACTGAAAATGGAACGGGACAAAGGAATTATACCTTGGGTTGCTCGGCTAGAGCTCTCCGATGGTAAAATTAGAGAAAAAGAACACACGGACAGCGTCTCGGCTCGGATCAGCGCCTCGCCGGGGTACAGCTGTACGAAGGGCGACCGGATCGGGCTCGGGGTGCTGCGGCTCGGAGAGGAGCGGCGATGGAGCCGCTGGAAGGGTAACAAGTGAGAGGTGTCAAGGGAACCGACAGCGAGGGGGTCGCCGGCGTCGTGGCTAGCACCGGAGGGACGCGGCCGGTGGCCGTGGGTGGCGCGCCGGACAGAGGAGGCGGCGGCGGTGGATTTGGCCTGGGGGTCGGCCTGGAGGGCGGCGCTCGGGCCCGCGGTTTCGTCGGAGTTGGGCTTGGGATTTGGCTAGAGAAGAAGTGGGGATGAGGATGGTGATGGAAGAATGGTGGTGAAGGGGTTTTATAGGAGAAGAGAGTTTGGGGGTTACCGGAAGAGGAGGGGGTGGCCGTTCGAAGAGGCCGACAGTCGCCGGGGTGGTGGTGGTTTCGGGAATGAGGGGTCAGGAAACCGAAAGGAGCTCGATTTCATTCAGAGAGAGAAAAATTTAAGAGTTTATTAACTCTTAAGAAATGTGTTGTGAGTGTGCTGGGGAGTGGAATAAACTAATGAGAATGAATGGAAAGTTAATGAAGGAAAGATTTTCCATTCCATTGGTAATAAACGTGTTGGAGTGTGCTGGTGGGTTTAATGAGTGCTTAGTGGAAAATAAATCCTCTCATTAAGAAAATATTTTATATAACTAATTAATTTATGATTTATACGAAACCGAGTTCGGTTTCGGAATTATTTCCGAACCGGGTTTCGAGAGTGGAATGGGTTCGGGTCTGGGTTCGGGTCAAGCCAAAACAAGAATCCATTTTAATTATTTTTTTAAAATAATTAATTAATAATATTATTAATTTAGAAAATTTTATTTAGCAAACATAATATATAATTTAAAAATACAATCGAATTTTTACGAGTTTCACACCTTGCTAGCTAGAATATATATTTTCTAAAAACTAATGATAGATAGTATATAAAGAGTTAGCTAGTTAATAATTTAGCCAATTGCTATTTGCTAGAAATTAACCTATTCTTGTCATACTCTAGGTGGACATTGAGACAGTTTTGATTTGCAAGGATAAAGGCAAGTACACCGACTCGATCTCTTTACTCTGTATTTCTGTCTTGCTTCATGTTCTCATATTGACACGTTGTACACACGACTGTTTATTGTTCATTGTTCACCATTCACCGTTCATTGTTCATAGTTCATTGTTCCTTACTTGTACATTGGGGTGGGGAAATACTACAGATATGTGACTAATCCTATTTTAGCTAGGCATTGACTAATAGCTTAGGTCTCACATCGTGCACATGAGACTCTAAGCCGTACCATTGTTCATTGTTCACTGTTCATTGTTTACCAAGCCTGTCACATACTCTGATAGTTATTTCAAATGTATGTTACACTGATAGTATAGTTCATTGTTTCTGGATCCGGTACTATAGTTTCATTGTTGTTCATATACCACAGTTTCATATTCTTGTCTTGTACTATAGTTCATATTGTGATTCTTTTTCATGCATTTCAGTTTACATTGTTTAGTGCTTCTTGTCGGGGTTATACTTTGCTCTTTTTCTGACAGGATACGTTGCAGGTTTACTTGATGATAATGTATCTCCTTTATGGGCCAGAGCCCGAAGCCAGGATAGAGTTGTGCCTCAGGATAGACTTAGAATTTTAGAGTTATAGTTAGGTCTTTTCTTAGATTTGTTTTAGAGGATTTTATCATGTATTGTATTGTATTGAGGATTTCAGGATTGTATAATCTTTATTCATGTTACCGAATTTGTCTCCGGATGATATTGTATAAATAACTTGTGGATTGTGGTGATTCTGGAAACGTCTATAGTAGCGGTGATGTTTTATATTCCTTGTATCTTAGAGTTTTCCTTAGAATTGTACAGGTTACTTCGTCGTGTCCATCGACGAAGGCTGGGCGTGTCCGACTCGTGTCCGATTATTCGGGAGCGGGTCGTGACATGTTTTTAGTGGTGGCCTATACAAGTCTGTCCTAATGGCACTTAAGCTATAAAGTGCTATTTGGGAACCTGTTAGACTAAGGAAAACTCATCACAACATAGGAAAAATTAGAAAATAAGGGTATATCAGGTTTATCAGGTGCATTGATATTATAAAAACATTGATTATTAGGCTTTAGGGTTTGTCAATCAACGAAGTTTTCTTTCTATTACAGGATGGTCACTACGAGGAAGACCGCGGATCAGCCCGGAGTTGCAGGCAGTTCGGATCAGGCCGCACCAGACGTTCCGGCAGATCAGCTTCCACCACCACCTCCGATCTTTCCTCCGCTGCCTCCGACGATGACTTTTGACGGCGCTCAGGTGATGGCTATGTTTCAGCAGTTTATGGAGGCCCGGAACCACTAGGCAGTACAGTTTCGGGCGACGGTTGTAGATGCGCTCAGGGCTAGAGAGCCGATAGCACCAGCAACAGCAGCACGTGCAGCGCCAATAGCACGTGCAGCGCCAGCAACACGTGCAGTGCCAGCAGCACCGAGACCAGGGACGGCCAAGGAGTACCAGAATCTCTGCCCGATGGACTTTTAGGGCAATGAGGGTATCGTCTATGCAGACGAATGGCTGGAGAATATGGAGAGGACCTTGAAGATGGCACAGATCCCGGATAACCTGAAGGTGGAGGTGGCGAGTATATGACTTTTCGATTTGGCCAGAGCTTGGTATCGGGAGGAGCCCCAGTTGGCAGAGCCTCAGGTGTCTTGGACAGATTTCAAAACTCTGTTCAAGGAGAAGTTTTTTCCAGATGTGGAGCGGGATGAGCTGAGGATGCAGTTCGAGACGCTGCAGCAGGGGACGATGACGGTTGTGTAGTACACTTCAAAGTTTACTAGACTCAGCAGGTTCACAGAGAACCTAGTCAGAGCACCGGAGGACAGAGCTTGGAGATTCAAGAAGGGTCTCACCAGGGAGCTATGACACGCGGTGGCGATTAGCCAGGCGACTACTTACTCGAGCATCCTCAAGATCGCTCAGGCAGTTGAAAAAGAGATGTACCCGAGGCTCAAGAGGGATAGGGACATCGGTAGCAGCAGTTACCAGGCACCGACGAAAAGGGTGCAGATACAGACTCAGACGAGGCCAGTTTAGCACGTAGCAGTTCAGCACCGTCCAGCCAGAGTTCATGCAGATTTGCCTCAGAGACAGCAGTTGGCAATCACTTGCAACTACTGTCACCGCCCAGGACATCATTACGATGAATGTCGTAAGAGGCTGAGGCTTTGTTTGTTCTTTGGATCACCTGCTCACCAGGTCAGAGATTGTCCAGAAGCCGCTAAAGGACGATCACGAGGAGCACCGGGGCCCCAGCAGGAGGACTTACCGCTTCATGTCCAGCAGCCGCAGGAAGACCAGCCAGAGGGGCGAGTCTACCTTATGACAGTCGAAGAAGTGGAGACCATCCCGATTTCGGACTACTGACGACCGGAGGCACTTGCAGATCACTATCTTCTTTGATGTTTTTACATTTTTTTGTTGTTTCTCCATTTCGAGACTTATTTCTAAAGTCTCATCTCTATCTTACTGTTGTTTCATAGTACCTAGTAGCTATTTGTCAGCTTTTGATTGTCTCTTAATATCCAATAAAAATTTGTTTCTAAAGAACAGATACTATTTAGAACTTTCATAATCTTTCTTGAAACTTCTGGATAAAAGTTGAGAAAATATTTGACAACCTACTATGACCTGGATTATAGAGACTGTGAGTCCATTGCAACTAGCTGTACACTAGCGAGGCAGGGGCTCTAAGTCAAAGTAATTACGGGTATTCACAGGTTCTCAGATATTATTGAAGCTAAGTCCTAAATTTAATTCATATCGGATAAAGTTGACAATATATTGCGATAATCTAAGTACTATTGAGAGCATGGAACCGAATGCTCACTGCAGCCAGATGTATACTGGCGAGGCAGGAACCGTAGGAAAAGTGATTTCAGGTATGAAGATTGTCGGGTACTATAGAGACTATTATCCATTGATTTTATTTTTGAACCACTTTAAAATTTTGCCAACTTCAAATTTTGTGCTGGATTATCTTGATCGTGTCTAAATCGTGCCATCTGAAATTTTGAAGATGAAATTTTGCCAAGGGTGTAGATTTGTAACCCCTCTTTTCCGAATTTTTGAAATTTTATATTTTCTGGAATTTTATAATTTAGCCATATTTTATGGTTTGTTTACGAGAATATTTAATTGATTTACCTATTTTTATAATATAATTTTCTAAATGGATATTAATTTAGAGCAATTTGAATTTGGTTTCAAATTTTAGTTTTCCTCCATTTGTAACAACCCATAACAAATTGTAACTAATTTTCTAACTGAATTCTTGATATTCTTGCAAATTATTAAAGGGGAGGGACTTCTGTGTTAAAATTCTTTGAGTGGAAGGGCTTATGGGGAAATATTCCAGACTAATGGGTTTTTCTGCAAATTTCCTTAATTTATATTTAATCGAACTTTCTCTCTCTCTCTCTCTCTCTCCTTTCATTATTCATCTCTATGAAAAAAATTTTGAGAGGCAGATCTCTCTTTTCCCCAAAGTTTTTCCTCATTCTCTCCTAACCCTAACCCTAAGCCTTTGATTTTCGGCCATGGTCGTCGCCGCAGGCGACTAGTCCTCCATCTCGAGCACGATGCGGTGACGATTTTTCGACGACGTACAATTCTTCCCCGGCGTCGACGACTGGGATCCGTCCCGGTGAGTCTTCTTTCCCGACGACGACGTGCGGGGTTCACCACCGGTGACTTCGTCTTCCTCGACCGAGCGGGGCGCAGCTGATCCCTGACGACTGGATGACTCCTCACGCAGCTAGACGACAACTGTGGTGATTATTCTTTCTTCGATTCTCCTCTCTTTCTTTTTGTGTCGATCGAATCAGGGCTTGGTTGACCGAATAGAAATTGTTGAGTTCTCGGTCGATCAGCCTTCGGATCGATCGATCTGATTTCTAATTGATGGTTTTTGGATAGAACTTATGTTCGACTTTGAGTTTTCTTCTTTATTTCTTGTTCGGGAACCGATCGATGCAATGTTCCAGTGGGACTCCAGATCGTAGCAGGATACAAGGAGATGGTGTCCGATCACTTTGGGACGAGTCTTCATCTCAGAATTGAGTTCTTTTCTCATATACTGTTTTGATCACTCTCGGCAATTAATTAATTTTATTGTTTCAAAGTTTGAATGCGTATTTCTTGGTCAGATTATGGTCAGGGCATTGGGAGTTTTGAGTTGTGCTCGTGTCAGGGGATTACATTGTGTCCTATGTGTGTGACCCATGGTGTTGTTCGTGTCCAAAGTGTTGCCGTATCCAATCCGTGTGCGTGTCAGTAGGTGATGGTGGGGATGGGGATCTGTGGAGTCTGAACCGAATCTTAGAGTTTTTTAGTTGGATTGCAAAATCAAATTGATTGATGATACCTGTACCATGATTTTAAACTTCTTCTAAAATATTGATTTGAATATTTTTTTGTTTTACTGTTTATTTTGTTGGGACTGTGATCTAGATATTTTCGAATTTTCGATTATTTCATTCTGATTATGGGAATTGAGATTGGTTGGTCGAAGAGGATTATTAAATTTGATTCTACATTTTCGTATAAACGTCCTGTAAGATTTTCGAGGGATTTTGATGGGTTTTTGGACTGTGTTGTTATGCTCTTCTTTTAATTTCTGGGTTTAGTAACTTCTTTCTAATCGTCAGTTCTTGGTTTGGAAAGATCGGTTCCTGTGAGTTTAAGATTGTGCAGTTCAAGTTGAAGAGCAGTAGTCATTATATCCCTTGTTGCAGCTGAGTTAAGATGATGTGGTTAGATGTTGTAATGGTCAAGCCAATGCTGGGGTTTCAAATAGGTTTAAACCTGCAGTATGAGTTGTTGTGGCTGTTAGATTCAAATAGGTTTTGGGAGTGGTTCTTATATAGCAAATTGGGAGTGTTGGCATTTGTTGCTAGTACGGGTTGCACCAATTGACGTGTTCAATCCTACTCTATCCTTTTGACTGAGTCTGCAATTTAGTTATATTTGTTTTCTATATAAATTTGCTAAGACCAGGCTTATGTGATTTACATGGCTATGTCTATAATGGGCTGAGCTAGTTTTTGGATAGAACAGTTCCAGTAAGGAGGGTGAGTAGGAGTGGTAGCAATAACAGTTATATGAAGTATGGTTGGTCCTAATTGGTTGTGATTTAAATTGAATGATATAAATGGGTTAGGATGCAAGGGTTGAGCAGTTGTTGGTTTTCTACCCTTTTTGAGAATTAATGAAGGTGAGTTCATAGACTTTAAATTGACATATGTTACTAAGGTATACAATGTGTGTTGCAATTTTCATTTTATAATTTGTCATAATAGGATTAATTAGTAGCCATATTTTAAATAAAGTTATGATCTATACAAATATTTGTATATTACCTAAATCGATATATTCTGTTTATAACTAGCATATGTGTATAGTATTTTATACTAGTAGTGATATATTTTGGTAAATATATTATTTAAGTATTATTTTATTATATTTTTTTAATACATATTTACCTAAAAGTAGTTTTAAGGTAATTTCAAGTTAAGTGAAACCTAGCTTCCTAATATAATTTTTCCTTAAAGATATGTTGGATAGTTTTTCTATTGTTTTGATTATAATAATAATATTTTCTAAAAGTTCCCTTGCTAGCTAGAATATATATTTTCTAAAAAAAACTAATGATAGCTAGTATATAAAGAGTTAGCTAGTTAATAATTTAGCCAATTGTTGTTTGCTAGAAATTAACCTATTCTTGCCATACTTTAGGTGGACGTTGAGACAGTTTTGATTTGCAAGGATAAAGGCAAGTACACTGACTCGATCTCTTTACTTTGTATTTCTGTCTTGCTTCATGTTCTCATATTGACACGTTGTGCACACGACTGTTTATTGTTCATTGTTCACCGTTCACCGTTCATTGTTCATAGTTCATTGTTCCTTCCTTGTACATTGGGGTGGGGAAATACTACAAATATGTGACTAATCCTATTTTAGCTAGACATTGACTAATAGCTTAGGTCTCACATCGTGCACGTGGGACTCTAAGCCATACCATTGTTCATTGTTCATTGTTCACTGTTCATTGTTTATCCAGTCGATCACATACTCTGATAGTTATTTCAAATGCATGTTACACTGATAGTATAGTTCATTGTTTCTGGATCCGGTACTATAGTTTTATTGTTGTTCATATACCACAGTTTCATATTCCTGTCTTGTACCATAGTTCATATTGTGATTCTTTTTCATGCATTTCAGTTTACATTGTTTAGTGCTTCTTGTCGGGGTTGTACTTTGCTCTTTTTCTGACAGAATACGTTGTAGGTTTACTTGATGATGATGTATCTCCTTCATGGGCCAGAGCCCGACGCCAGGATAGAGTTGTGCCGCAGGATAGACTTAAAATTTCATAGTTATAGTTAGGTCTTTTCTTAGATTTGTTTTAGAGGATTTTATCATGTATTGTATTGTATTGAGGATTTCAGGATTGTATAATCTTTATTCATGTTACCAAATTCGTCTCCGGATGATATTGTATAAATAACTTGTAGATTGTGGTGATTCTGGGAACGTGTATAGTAGCTGTGATGTTTTATATTCCTTGTATCTTAGAGTTTTCCTTAGAATTGTACAGCTTACTTTGTCGTGTCCATCGACGAAGGCTGGGCATGTCCGACTCGTGTTCGATTATTCGAGAGCGGGTCGTGACAGATGTCAACCTTTCTCTCATTTACTGAATAAGGGTGTGTCATTTGTTTGGGATGAAGCATGTCAAAAAGCATTTAATGACAGTAAGCAATACCTTACAAATCTACCTATTTTAGTACCCCCAGTAGTGGGAAGACCATTTTTGCTGTATGTTCGAGCATTGGATCATTCTCTTGGTGCTCTTCTTGCATAGAAAAGTGATGAGGGTCATGAACAGGCAATTTATTATCTTAGCCGCATGATGGTTGGGGCTGAACACATGTATACTCCTGTGGAAAAAGAATGTCTAGCCTTGGTTTTTGCCAATCAAAAGACACGACATTATGTATCGGGAAAGACTATTCATTTCATCTCCAGAATAAATCCTATTCGGATATTATTGAAGAAGTCGAGCATTCTTAACTCCCGGTTAGCTATATAGGCAATGTTGCTTACTCCCTATGATATGGTCTACATACCTCAAATCAGTGAAGGGTCAAGCGTTAGCTGACTTCTTAGCAGCTCATCCTATACCTAAAACTTCTAAGCTATATACGACATTCCAGATGAAGTCATAGATCGCAACATGACTTTGAGGGATGATATTTGGCAACTATACTTTGGTGGAGCATCACGAGTTGGACCTAAAGGCAATATTGTCTCCGGAGTAGGCATTGTCTTGGTCTCTCCTGATAAAATAGTTATATACCGTGCTTATTCTCTCAATGAACCATGTTCCAATAATGTGGCAGAGTATAACGCTCTGCTAATTGGTCTTCAAGTAGCAAAACAATTGGACATTGAGTTCTTGGAAGCCTATGGAGACTCTCAACTGATCGTCAATCAGGTTAGAGGGACATATGAAGTCAGAAATCTTAACCTCATTTCCTATCATCAAGTGGTAATCGAACTGGATCTTTCAATTAAAGGGTTCTTCATTGAATTCGTACTGCGTTCTCAAAATTTAGAAGCTGACGCTCTTGCTAGTTTAGCTGCAGACTTAGCAGTTCCAATCAGAAGACAAAATATCATCACTTTGTTGGATCGAGACCTATTCTGTGTCAAGAATAATTTGCACATCGAACACAATTATACTACCGAATCAAATTTTCAGCAAAAAGATTGGAGAAGTCCATTTATTGATTATGCGGTCTATGGGATTTTACCTGAAGATCCAAAGGAAGTTGCATCAATCAAAAGACGATCATTTCGATTTTACTATGATTCTTCAATGCACATATTGTATCGTCGTTCTTATGACGGGCTTTTATTGCGTTGTCTCTCGGAAAGCGAAGCTAAACAAACACTTCGTGAAGCTCATGATGGAGTTTGTGGTGCACATCAACTAGGTCCAAAGTTACATGACCGTATTCGAAGGATGTGTTATTATTGGCCTTCTATGATAGCAGATGATGTGGATTATGCCAGACGGTGTAAAGCATGCCAGATTCATGCTGATTTTATTCATCAACCTTCTGAATTTCTACATCCTACGGCAACTTCTTGGCCTTCCGAAGCTTGTGGTATGGATATTATTGGTCAGATTAATCCTCCTACTATCAAAGGACATCGGTTTATCCTTGATATAACTGATTATTTTTCTAAATGGGCAGAAGTAGTTCCTCTTGTTGAAGTAAAAATGTTTAATGTGGTTAACTTCATCATGTCATTTATCGTTCGGGATTCCCCGAAGGATAATCCATGATAACGGACCATAATTTGCCAGTCATGCGTTTTATCGATTTTGTGACAAGAATCGGACCCAGAACTTATCTTCTACAGCTTACAATCCAGCTGCTAATGGTTTAGCAGAAGCTTTCAACAAAATAATTATTAAACTTCTCAAAAAGTTCGCTTCTTCTAATAAACGTGATTGGAACGAGAAACTTGAAGAATGTTTATGGGCTTATCGAACAACAGTCAGAACTCCAATCACAAATTACAGACACAGAGATTTTTACAGGAAAACCAAGATGGACAAAATGACGGGACGATCGGAGTCCAATCCTGAAGAAACTCCACTAATAGAATAAAGATAATACACCCTCTACAAGATCCTCTCGATCCAAACAGATCACCACAACTCACTTGAAAGAAGAAAATTCGATTGCAGACTCCAAAGAACAAGAGATGTCGAATAATTATTCGAAGCGATCTCTCCTTCACAATAGTCTTCAATCATTTCTCTCTCTCAAAAATTGTAAAGCATTCTTGCTTCCTTTTGAGATGTTTTTTAGATATATTTTATGGTGAGGAAACACCTAGTATATATAGCCTTAAACCCATAACTAATTGAGGTATTATAGTATATGTAGGAATACTTAATCTAAACCATTGATGTATTCCTATTATATATAGAAATGCCCAATCCAAATCCATTGAGATATTCCTACTATATATAGAAATACACAATTCAAATCTATTGGAATATTTATATTATATATAGGAATACCCAATCCGTCTTCGGGATATTTTTCACATAGGTTGGGAACCCCATCCACTCCAACAGGTATTCTATGTTTGTGCACTATGTAGACTCTTCTCTTCTGTTGGCACTCTATGTTTATATAGTATGTAAAATCAGCAGACTTCTATTGTTGGTGTTCTATGTTTGTGCACTATATAGAGTACAGACTCTGCACTTCTGTTGTTGGCATTCTATGTTTATGCACTAAGCAGAATTTACAAACTTTTGATCAAGTTGGCACTATGCATGATTGTATTTCATACTTTATTTTTGTAGTCTGCACTGCACTGTGTAGCTCAAGTTGTTGGCACTCTATGTTTGATAATGTAGCCTACCGTAACCAAACTGGTAAACTTTTTGCTTTAGAATATAGTTTACATGTTTTACTCAATTATAAATTATTAACAATTATGAAGAAAGTTGACAGTGGTGAGATGGTTTTAGTAGATAGTGCAATGCATCTAATGTTGAACAAGTCATCAATATGAGCTTCCAAACTTCAATACTTGTCAATGTTAGGTTTATTTTGCAGCAAGGTATTCATTAGATCGGACTACATCATTCAGAGCGAAACTGATAGGTGTTGCAATGATAGTGAGTGTAACTTATGTGAACAATGTGGATTTGTCCTCCTTTTTTGCCTGGTATTGCTTCACTAGTTCTCTTTTTTGTTGCTAACCTAAATTTGAATATGCAGTTTGGAATGGAAATGTCATTTTTGTCCTATAGGCTAAAACCTTAAAATCTGAACATTATTGCTGATTTAATTTTTTTTCTTGGGCGTTTGCATACAGATAAGAACAATTTTTTTGGGTTGTTGCTGCAATATTATTTTTGATTCACGGTGTGAACCGTTGTTGGGAAAGAAGTGCGGAAACCTTTCCCCAAACCGGAGAGTACCTGCGAGAGGACCGAGCAATACAACGCACGAACCCAAAAACAATCACACAAAACAATCCACGCAGACATAGAGAATTTTTGACGTGGAAAACCCTTGCGGGAAAAAAACCACGGGACGATCGAAGTCCAACCCTGAGAAGCCTCCACTAATGGAATAGAAGAATTACACCCTCTACAAACTCCTCCCGATCCAAATCGGATCCCCACAACACTCAGAAGTAAGAACAATGATTACAAGGCTACGAAGAGCGAGAACGACGAGTAGAGATTACCCAAAACACGATCTCCTTCGAAAATGACCTTCAATCCTCCGTCTTCTCTCCCGAAATTGCAATGGCACTCTTGCCTCCTTCCTCTCTCCAAGTTGTGTTATGTTGCGTTATGAATTAGGGCTTGGAAATCCCAACTTAACTCCCCAATCCTGCAACCAACCTGAACCGTTGGATTAGATCCAATGATGAAAACTCATCCAAATTCCCGCATCAGCCCCGACGACACAGAGTTCGGCCAGAACTCTGTGTCGAGCAAACAGAACCTAGCGCCACAATTCTGGAATGGCCAGACCGAGTTCGGCCAGAACTCGGCCTGGGACCGAGTTTGGCCCGAACTCGGCTGCCCCGTTCCAGAACCTCCTTCTGGGTCACCAACAGCAGTAGCGACTCCGCGTCGCCTACTTCCCGAGCTTCTTCGACACACGAACGGCGCTCGTCGCACTCCGGGGTCTTCTCCACATAGGTTGGGAACCCCACCCACTCCAACAAATCTCCCCCTTCACAACTATGGGGAGGATGTCGTCATCCCGACGATCTGCCTGTAGTACTCAAACTTCTCTCTTAGTAGAATCTTCGTGAACATATCAGCTCCATTGTCATCTGTATGAACCTTCTCAAGCTCCGCGTTCTTCTTCTCAACCACATCCCGTATCCAATGATACCGAGTCTCGATGTGCTTGGACCAGCTATGAAACGTCTGATTCTTCACAAGGTGGATAGCACTCTGACTGTCGCAAAGCAAAGTATACTGCTCTTGCTTCAGTCCCATTTCCTGCAACAGCTTCTTCATCCACAACAGCTCCTTGCAAGCCTCCGTCGCCGTAATGTACTTTGCCTCTGTCGTCGACAAGGCAACACACTTCTGCAACCGCGACTGCCACGACACTGCTCCTTCCGCAAACATCATCACGTAGCCTGAAGTCGATCGCCTCGTGTCTACATCTCCAGCCATATCAGCATCGGTATACCCAACCAGCTTCGGCTCGTCACCACCAAAGGAAAGTCTCCAACCAGCAGTGCCCTGAAGATATCGTAGAATCCACTTGACCGCACTCCAATGTACCCTTCCAGGATTTGAAAGATACCTGCTAACCGTACCAACTGCATAAGCAATATCTGGCCTCGTACACACCATAGCATACATCAGGCTCCCACAGCTGAGGCATATGGAACCCGCTCTATATCTTCCTTTTTGTCCTCGGTAGATGGACACTGCTCCTCGGTGAACTTAAAGTGAGCCGCGAGGGGGGAACTCACTTTCTTCGACCCGTCCATCCCGAAACGCTGAAGTACCCGGTGAATGTACTTCGTTTGGGACAAGTGTAGCAGCTTGGACTCTCTCTCTCGGCTGATCTCCATCCCAAAAATAGTCTTCACTGCGCCCAAATCCTTCATAGAGAAGGCCGTGCCCAGTTGGCGCTTCAACTCCGCTATCCTAGTGGCATTCCGACCCACTAATAGCATATCATTAACATAGAGCAATAAGATAATAAAATCATCCTCGGCAAAATATTTCACAAATGCACAATGGTCCGACGTCGTCCGTGCATAGCCATGCTCCCCCATAAATGACTCGAACTTCCTGTACCACTGCCTTGGAGCCTGCTTCAGACCATACAAGCTCTTCCTCAACCGGCAGACCAAATGTGACTTGCCCTTCTCACAGAATCCCTCTGGCTGCTCCATGTACAACTCCTCCTCAAGATCACCGTGGAGGAATGCCGTCTTTACATCCATCTGCTCGACCTCCAAGTCGAGACTGGCTGCTAATGCTAGCACCACCTGAATAGACGAATGCTTGACGACAGGCAAAAAGATCTCATCATAATCCACGCCTTTCCGCTGACCGTAGCCTTTAACTACAGCCTCGCTTTGTATCGAGGGCGAGTAGCATCATCCGTCTGCTTCACTCTAAACACCCATCGATTCTTCAAAGCCTTCTCGCCCTTTGGCAACCGCACCAGCTCATAAGTGGAATTGGTGTGCAAGGAACTCATCTCCTCCTGCATAGCCTCCATCCACTCCTGCCTGTGTTCGTCTTCCATAGCCTCTACAAAACTTTCGGGCTCTCCCCCGTCAGTCAATAGCACATACTCATCTGCTGAGTATCTCGTAGATGGTCGACGATCCCTGTCACTCCTCCTCAAAGGAACCACTGGTGCTGGCTGTATACCAACAGCCTCCTCCCCTTCAGGAACTGCCTCTCCGGCATGCTCATCCTCCTGAGGGACACCCTGACTACCATCAGCAGGCTGATGATCAAGGTTGGGAGCAACTCCATGTACTGGCTCCCCCATAACTGGATCCTCTGCGATGTCCTCTGGAAACTGCTCGAAGCGAAATGACTCTAACTCAGGCAATTCCTCAGCCTCAGAAGGCGTCTCAGAATCCTGAGTGTTGGTCATGGTCTGATCCTCGACGAACACCACGTCCCTGCTTCTGTAGAGCTTTCCTTCCACTGGGTCATAGAGTCTATAGCCAAACTCATTCTGACCGTAGTCGACAAAGACGCATCGCCTCGTCTTCGGCTCAAGTTTGGTCCTCTCGTCCTTCGGTACATGCACGAAGGCCTTACAACCAAACGCCCGCAGGTGATTGTATGACGGCTCTTTGCCATACCATACTTTGTCAGCACATCACCCTACAAAGGAGCACTAGGAGACAAATTAATAACATAAGCAGCTGTGAGAAGAGCCTCACCCCAATAACTGCCCGGCAAGTTTGCTTCTGACAGCAAACACCGCACCCTCTCCATCAGTGTCCTGTTCATGCGCTCCGCTACACCATTGAGCTGAGGTGTCTTTGGCGGAGTCTTCTGGTATCGTATCCCTTGCTCTCTGCAATACGCATCAAAAGGACCGATCTATTCGCCGCCATTGTCGGACCGAACACACAACAACTTCTTGCCCGTCTCCCTTTCAACAGAGGCCTGAAACTCCTTGAAAGTAGGCAGCACCTGATCCTTGGTCTTTAAGGCATAGACCCAAACCTTCCTGGAACAGTCATCAATAAAAGTTATAAAGTAAGAAGCACCACCAAGAGATTTTACCTTCATAGGACCGCAGACATCCGAGTGAATCAACTCGAGCAACGTCGGCTTCCTCGAACTTGGGTGACTTTGGAAAGACACCCTATTTTGCTTCCCAGCTAAACAGTGCGTGCACTTCTCCAACTTTGTAGACTTGAGCCCCGGAATCACCTTCCTGTTCACCAAGTAGCTTATCCCTTTCTCGCTGATATGGCCGAGCCGCCTGTGCCACAACTCGGTAGACGCATCACTGACTGCGTTCACCTCCTGTGCCCCCTGTGCGCTCCCCTCCATATAGTAGAGACCGGACTTCTTGCTTCCTCTGGCAATCACCATCGAACCTCTGGAAAGTTTCCACTGACTGTTCCCGAAAAGACTGAAGAATCCCTCGTCATCCAACCTTCCAACCGACACCAGGTTGAAACGGATATCAGGGACATGACGAACATCTTTGAGAACAAGAACCGCACCCGTCTTCGTTCTCAAATGCACATCTCCAACGGCAACCGCCTTCGACACAACTCCGTTGCCCATCTTCAACACTCCACAGTCGCCTGTTGTGTAAGTGGCAAATAGTGCCCTATTGTGAGATACATGTGCTGAAGCCCCTGAGTCCACCAGCCAAGAATTGTCATCGCATGCGAGGTTAGTAATGACCTCATCACCTACGACGATCACATCACCTCCATGCATCGAGGCCGTCGCTGTAGTGTTCTCTTCTTGCTTCCCCTTGTCGCCCTTCTTCTCTCTCTTCCAAGCGAAACAGTTCTGCTTGATATGGCCCTACTTACCACAATGGTAACACTCTGAGTCCTCGTACCGACCCTTGGACTTTCCCCTGCTCTTGTCTCTGCCACCACCTGGACCCCTGCTTTTGCCCCTTCCGCGGCTCTCTGAAACCAATGCCTCTGAGTGATGGGATGTAGATGAAGTGCCCTGAGAATGTCTCCGCATCTCTTCATTCAACACCCCGCTCTTGGCAAACTCCAGACTGACCACGCCCTCTGGAGCAGAAGCGGTCATAGATACTCGTACGGTCTCCCACGAGTCTGGCAAAGTACACAGCAGCCATAGACCCTGAACTTCGTCGTCGAACTTGACTCCCATAGAAGATAGCTGGTCAACCACGCCCTGGAACTCACTCAAGTGGTCCGAAATAGACGTCCCATCCTTGTATCGCAGACCCATCATCGTTCGGATCAGGAACAATTTGTTTACCCCGGTCTTCTTCGTATACAAGGATTCCAGCTTATCCCACAACGTCTTCGCGTGCTTAATATTGGCAACGTGGTTGTACACGTTCTCGTCCACAAACTGCCGTATGTACCCACACACTTGTATATGCTCGAATGTCCAGTCCTCCTCGGATTTATCACTGGGCTTCACGGATACAAATACGGGTAGATGCAGCTTCTTGACAAACAGTAAATCCTTCATCTTGCTCCGTCAATAATGATAGTTTGTGCCATTAAGATTCACCATGCGCACCGGCTTCGCGTCCATCTCTCATCTCTGGTTTCTCTGTCAACTACTGACACTCCTTCTGAATTCCAGAACCTGGCACTGATACCACTCTGTTGGGAAAGAAGCGCGAAAACCTTTCCCCAAACCGGAGAGTACCTGCGAGAGGACCGAGCAATACAACGCACGAACCCAAAAACAATCACTCAAAACAATCCACGCAGACACAGAGAATTTTTGACGTGGAAAACCCTTGCGGAAAAAAAAACCACGGGACGATCGGAGTCCAACCCTGAGAAGCCTCCACTAATGGAATAGAAGAATTACACCCTCCACAAACTCCTCCCGATCCAAATCGGATCCCCACAACACTCAGAAGTAAGAACAATGATTACAAGGCTACGAAGAGCGAGAACGACGAGTAGAGATTACCCGAAACACGATCTCCTTCGAAAACGACCTTCAATCCTCCGTCTTCTCTCCCGAAGTTGCAATGGCACTCTTGCCTCCTTCCTCTCTCCAAGTTGTGTTACGTTGCGTTATGAATTAGGGCTTGGAAATCCCAACTTAACTCCCCAATCCCGCAACCAACCTGAACCGTTGGATTAGATCCAATGATGAAAACTCATCCAAATTCCCGCATCAGCCCCGACGACACAGAGTTCGGCCAGAACTCTGTGTCGAGCAAACAGAACCTAGTGCCACAATTCTGGAATGGCCAGACCGAGTTCGGCCAGAACTCGGCCTGGGACCGAGTTCGGCCCGAACTCGGCTGCCCCGTTCCAGAACCTCCTTATGGGTCACCAACAGCAGCAGCGACTCCGCGTCGCCTACTTCCCGAGCTTCTTCGACACACGAACGGCGCTCGTCGTACTCCGGGGTCTTCTCCACATAGGTTGGGAACCCCACCCACTCCAACAACCGTGAGATGGTTTAAATTGCGGGTCAGGTATGCCTTGATTATTACATACTGAAAATTTATGTCCTAGTTATTGCTGCCAATTTGCTTAGGATACCACCAATTTTCTATCATTGATATTGCTGCACATTAATATATTTTCCTTGACGCACACAGTTGCAATAGCCAAAGGCTTTTTCTAAGGGCACTACCACTTTAACTTGGGGGTAGTCCAAAAATATTACAATTTTGCCATCAATTTTTTTTACTTGGGGCTAGCCCAAGCAAAGTTATAAATAACAACTTTTCATTTCTTTTTCTCTCTCCTCGACTCTTTTCTTCTCTCCCTCTACTCCTTTCTTCTCTCCCAATATTTCTAGGTCATAGAATTAAACCTTAGCCCAAATTGTTTTTCCAAATTTTTCCCCAACCTACATTTCTAGGTTATAAAATTTTATCTAGTTAATTCTTTTTCTATGCTTTACCTTTATGAGATTAGAGAGTCTTCCAACTAACATGGAACCTGCTCCCGACCAGTATTATTAACTCGGGTCGGCCCTGACTTTGCCAATATACATGCACAGCATTCTCTTTATTTTGTAATAAAGTTCAGATTTGAAGTCACGAAAAGTTCTCAACTATGACCCACAATTACAAGTTGCACTCAATAGTAGGACAATGAAAATATTTTATTCATCTGCTTCGTTGCAATATCATAAGCTTGTTGATTTAACATTTTGGATGGCCCCTTTATCGATTAGATTAGGACCAGCTGATCAAAAATACCAAACTACCTATCATGGATGCACTATCGGTAGAGTACCTGAAAGGATGTGGCTCAAGCTTCTTGTATAACAATGTTTATCATGACAGCCCAATTTTTATTTGCTTGAATCAATTCCTGGATGAAGTACCTATGACTGGGGAACGCAGTTGCCAATATGAATTGCAACAGACAGATGCTGCAACAACATAATGAAGGACTACCAGCACCCTAGCAGTCCTAACATAATGAAGGATTGTCAGGGAGCTGGCAGTCCTGTATGACTATCAGGTCCCTGGCAGTCCTAACATAATGAAGGACTTCCAGGGGGCTGGAGTCCTGTATGAAAGTCTCTGTGAAGAGAGTTTCATACCCAAACTCTCTTCACAGAGAGTTTTGGTCAGGACTGCCAGGCCCCTGGCAGTCCTAACATAATAAAGTACTACCAGGGGGCTGGCAGTCTTGTATGAAACTCTTTATGAAGAGAGTTTCATATCCACATCCAAACATATCCAAATATAAACATCCAAATAAGATACAAAAAACAACAACCATTTCTAAATAACACCAAATAAGATCCAAATAACAACAACGAAGTTTCCAAATAATACCAAATAAGATCCAAATAACAACAACCAGGTTTCCAAATAAGATCCAAACATGTCCACATCCAAACATATCCAAATATAAACATCCAAATAACACCAAATATATACATCATATCCAAATAAGTTAAACATCCAAATACAAACTAGTTATAATATCGGGCCTTCGTACGCGCCTCCATATTATGCATAAAGGGAAATTCTTATCAGTCAGTCGCCCAGTGACTTCACTTTCTGGAGGCGGTTCGAAAATTCTTATCTGTCTCTCGGCACTGAGCTTGGCTTCAGCCTCCTCCATCAGCTTCTTCTTCTTCTCTGTCTTCTTCCTCTGTAGCTCTTCTTGTCTAGCATACTGTAGTTCTTTGTACGCCTCTTGTGTTGCCTTTGATCTAACGGCCTCAATTTTGGGACGGGCCTGCAATTTATTTGATAAAACATTCATCATCGAATGACGAAGCATACGACCCCTCCCAGCCATAGTTGTTTCTGCAAAGTGGACATTCACATTAATAACGTGGATAATGCCATTAAAATCTCGAAGAACACATCGCATTTGGCCTCAAATGACCTACCTAGTATAATTCCATTAACGCCTTGCAGCTTTTTGTTATAATACATCCATGAGGATAAAAAAGTATCAAGCTCACCAATCTATTTTTAATATGTTCCTCCAATTTGTGAGGCTTTGGGTTAGTGTTTCAGTAACTTTTACTTTTAAGTGTCAATGTTCCCAATAATTTATAAATAACCAAAGTCTGGTCCTCATACAGCTAAACTAGCTCTCAACAATGCAGCTATATAAATTCAAAAGAAGCCTGTATAAAGTTATAAAAACTTCATTCTGCAACCGCTAATCATACTGGACATGACAAACTAGCAAGACAGAAAATTTGATAGTAAAAGAAATCCATTGCAGGTTAGTGCAACAAAAAGTGCAATATTGAATCATAACAAGAGTGTCTTCCATGTTATTAACACCTAGCTATGCAAACTTGAACATAAGAAGTACAATATTGAATCAGGACTGCCAAGGTTCTGGCAGTCCAAATGTTAAGGAGGACTGCCAGACTCCCTGCAGTCCTCTTTTACAAGTGGATTTCGGTCTGCCTGGCAGTCCTCCTTAACATTAGGACTGCCATAACCCTGGCAGTCCTAATGTTGTCAGCCACGACTGTAACAGCCGAACGGCCACAACGACACGATCCTTTGTTGTGTTCTAGGGTTAGGGTTTCAAGAAAAATGTGGAATTTATCGTGTTCGATAAATCCATTCATGAACCCTAAAGTGATTCTAAACCTAATTTATCAAAACTTTTTAGAGAATTAACAAAGATTCTTTGAATTTGAAAAGAATATAGAAAAACGTAGAAAAAAATTAGGAAAAAACATACCTAGACTCTGATGATGGTTTGGACTTGCGTGTCATCTCTTGGATTTGAAGTCTCTTAGAATGTAGAAGAAATTTTGAAGGAAGAATTTGGAATGGAGTGGTGGAGAAGAGAGTGGGGTTTTAGGGTTTTGGAAATTTTGGTACAGAGAGAATGAAAAAAAGGAAATGAAATGAAAAGGAGGGTTTGGGGGTTGGGCTAGCCCCAAGCAACTTTTGGGCAGTCTCCAGTAAAAGTTCCACCTTCTTGGGCTGCCCCCAAGTAAGGGCTAGCTCCAAGTAAAAGTGGTAGTGCTCTTAGAAAAAGTCTAGCCAAATAGCTTGTTTTCCATTGCTGCTGCTTTCTTTTGTAAAAAGGGCCGGCTTAAAGTGTTTTTTTTTGAATTATTTTTGTGTGGAAAAGATGAAACTTAGACTATAGTTGTACTTTCTTAATTTTGATAAATCTAAACCAGCCCCAGGCTATGATTCCTTGACTCTCAACTCCATGAATTATTTATGTTTAACTAGTATTTACATGATATATATTCACTTATATACATGACTGCGCGGCTGTGATTGTTTGTACATATAGGAACACATTTATTTGGAGGAAAGAAGGAAAAGAGTGATAGCTAAGATACACCAGCAAATGTGAGAAAGCTAATATTTAGTTCTGCAGGGATAAGTTTTCACGTCTAAGAAATTAGATATGTGAGGTAGATTTTTAACATGTAAGTCATTTCTTTTGTGTAGTTGCATATTTTTTATAGGTCTATTTCAGGTTGAGTTCAACAAGGTTGTCTTTGAAAAACGCAGTAATTTTGGACAGAAAAAAGTTGAAAACATTGAGCCATATATGTTGTAGCATTTTATATATTTTGTAATATAGTGTTTCCTGGCTTCGTGCTGTGCTTTTGTATTTGAATCAAGTATCATTGAGCCATACGATGTAACATTTTGTACATATAAGCATGCCAACACCCCCTTGTGGTGTAGTATTTATTGTACTTTTGTATTTGAATCAAGTGTCATTTAGTCATATTTAGTAACGTTTTGTACATTTTGTTGCATTTTTCTGCTGGAAACATTGACTGGGATCTTGAATGGCAATAATATCAGCTCTTTATTTGTGTTTAATTTTTTTTAAAAGCCTCTAAGCCCAATTTTGGACTTGTCCATTAACAAAAAAACGTCCATGTGTAAACTGAATAAACTGAAAAACCAAACCGATTATTTCGTTCAGTTTAAATTCGATTTTTGTTCTATTTGGTTCGGTTTTGATTTTTGTTATTGTAAATTTGGTTTATTTGGGTTTTTTTTAAATTCTGTTCGGTTTGAATCGAATAAACCGAATGCTCACCCCTACATCATATCCTTGCCAACAATGAAGAACTCCTATCCACGACTATCCTCCTATTCTAGTCAAGAATGAGTTATATGTATGAAGATTGCAGATTATACATGTTGCAGACCAACAACCATCAGACCCTATATGAGACACTCCTCTCACGATGAAGAACTTCCTATCTACGAGCATCCTTCTACTCGAGTCGAGAATGAGTCAATTCCATCGGATCCTTAACCACAATGAAGAATTTCCTATTCACGAGCATCCTCCCATTCTAGTCGAGAAGGAGTCAATTCCATATATATAAGTTAACCTTATACCAGAATAGAAGTTCATGAAAGATTTATGAAGATTTTAAATGATAATTGTTGCGGACCAACAACCAACATACCGTCATATGAGACACTTCTCTCACGATGATATTCTCCATGAAATTAGAACCTCCTAAATTATACTGGATTGGTTCTAAAACATACATGCAAACAAAGAAGTTTGAACTTCCTTAAAGAGCAATTGTGGCCTCACCATTTCTTAAATTGGTTTTTTGTCATATCTTCTTGGATGTAATCTCTGAGGATTTATTGTGTTCTCTTTGTATACTTTTTCTGGTAGTTTGTGTTATAAAGTTGTAGCAATCTTGTAAAGTCTTGTAACCTTATTTAGTAGTGATCTCGTTCTCCTGGGTTTTTTTTTTGTTGGTTAGGATTCTTCACTTAATTCTTGTGTCTTTCTCTTGAATTGTGAGATCTTTATTTTTCTACATAAGTCAACTATCGTGTTTGGTGTGGGCGGTTGTTGGTTCATCGCGGACGCTGATATTGGGGAATAGCTTATGCTTTTATTTCCAACAAGTGGTATCAGAGCTTCGGTTGAAGATTCAAAAGATCGACAATAGCGACGAAGTCTATGGTATGCTCGGACGATTAGTGGTGGAAAAGTTCATCGGCAAAGGAAACTTCGAACTGTGGCGGAGAAGGTTACAGATCTTTTGGTACAACAAAGCCTTACCGGAGACAGATAACAAGTGGGAGGATATGGAGATGAAGGCAACTAGTTACATCAGGTTGTGTTTAGTCGACAATGTTTTCTTCACATCATAAAGGAAAAAACTGTGGTCGGACTTTGAAAAAGGCTAGAGGGACTGTACATGTCAAAGTCTGACGGCAAGGCTCTACCTAAAGTAGTAGTTATATGGCATGGAGATGAAGGAAGGTGGAAATCTATGAACACTTGAATGTGTTCAATGGACTTTTGAACCAACTTCACACCGTTGGTGCAAAAGTTGAGAAAGAAGATAAGGCCCTATTGCTACTTACCTCGCTTCTCTCTTTGTACGAGCACATAGTGACCATGCTTCTATATAGGAAGGATACGGTGAAAATATAAGAAGTCACTGCATCACTTTTATCTAATCAATTATTGAAAAGTTATTGCTTTTAAGGATGAACAATTGGAGGTAGTAGCAAACGAAAGTGGAAAGACTCTTGATAAGGGATTAGGAGCGGCACCTGCGACACGATCTCGATCGGCATCAAAGAAGAAGGGCGACGCATGTTATTATTGTAAGGAATTTGGCTACATCAGAAGAAATTGCCCGCAACATGCAAAAAAAGGATTATATAGATTCAAAATGGTAACACAAGGGCGTAATGACACTTTGGACGATCTACTCATGGTCTCCCAGGGTAAATAAGCTACTCATGGCTGGATATTGGATTCTAGCAGTCCGCTACATATTTTCTCAACTATATCTTGCTTTGCTTCTTTGGAGAAGAAGACTGGTATTGTTCGCTTGGGTAATGACTCGATTTGTAAGGTCAATAGTAAAGGGACAATAGGTATTAGGTTGCATGAAAGCATGGTGCGTAGGTTTGGCGGTACAATATGTACCAAAGATGCGTAAATCTTATATCGTTGGGCACGTTAGACTCTATGGGATGTGGTTTTTCAGCAAGAGGTGGAGTTTTAGGAGTGACAGGTAGTTGCACCATGCTCATGAAAGAAAAGTACAGAAATATTTATCGACTGTTAGGAGATATTGTTCGAGATGGTGCTCCTATAATTTCTACAGTGATAGGGTTGGATATCCGAGATGGTTCGTTTTTAGTTGGCCAACCTTCTATGGCTCGAGAACAGCGAGACAGATTTATTGCCTCGGGTACAATGGCAGTTATTTCAGAATAATCAAACATGGACGGTGTAGCAGACATGAAGTGTGAATTTGAGTCGGGCTCGAGTTCGAAGTCGATTTGCGACTAGGCGACTGGTGCCCTAGAGAGCGAGGGTGCTTCATGAGATCAAGACTACTATTTTAATATTGAAGGCTAGAGGTTTTTAGATTCTTTTTGGTGGATGATGAATATGATCGAAGTAGTGACTATTAGGATTGACTCATATTCGAAATCCTAATAATAATAAGATTTGAGCAAATTCCTAGTCCTACCTTGTGTAACCACCATTCCCGAAAATTTTATTTTAAATTTTCTATTATTTTCTAAATTTGAGATTTATTTTAAATAAATACTAGTTTTAATATTTTCTACTTGAATATTTAAAATGGCATTTTTTGTAATTAGAGATGGCATGACCTATTTGGTAGTTATCAAGTAGTAGCATGGTTAGTAATTTGGAGAAAAATATTTGAGAGAAAATATTCTGAAATTAATTAATTTTTGATTAATTATTAGTCATGGTTAATTAAAGGCTTTTTCTAAGGGCACTACCAAGTTTACTTGGGGGCAGCCCTTACTTGGGGGCAGCCCAAGAAGGTGGAACTTTTGCTGGAGGCTGCCCACAAGTTGCTTGGGGGCAGCCCAACCCCCCAAACCCTCATTTCCTTCCCATTTCTCATTTTCCTCTCTCTCTCTCTCTCTCTCCACCAAAAGAAAAGCTCTTCCAAAACCCTTCTCTTTTCTCCACCACTCCTCCACCACTCCATTCCCAATTCCTCTACCAAAATTTCTTGAATCGAAGAGATGACACGTAAGTCGAAACAATCATCGGATTCTAGGTATGTTCTTCCCTAATTTCTTTTACATTCTTAATTCTCTAAAAAGTTTTGATAAATTAGGTTTAGAATCTCTTTAGGGGGCGTTTGGTTCAAGTTTTTGTGGCTTGGGAATGGGTTTTGAATTCCTTACCCATGTTTGGTATGTATAGGATTGGGAATGAGGAGGGAATAGGAGGGGCTTAGGTGGGAAAGCTATTCCCATTGACTTGGGAAAGCTATTCCCATGCCCCCTCTTGGGAATAGATTTGCTTTTCTAGGAATAATGTTTGGCTATTTTGTTTGGACAGTTATACCCTCTCTTTATTTTCAAATTTGCAATTTCTATCCCAAATATGTGAATCATTATGAAATTAATGAAAGGGTATTAAAGGAAAACTAAATAAATTAATATTTCTATCCCTTTGTAAACCAAAAATGGAGATGGAAATTTATAAAATTTTGAACTACCTATTCCCAACATAACCAAACATGGGTATGGGAATGTTGAATTCCTTTCCCATGGGAAAGGAATTGAAAACCTATTCCTAGGAATACAAAAACTTGATCCAAACGAGCCCTTAGGGTTCATGGATGGAATTTTTGAACATGAAAAATCTCACATTTTTTCTTGAAATCCTAACCCTAGAACACGACAAATGATCGTATCATTTTGGTCGTTCAGCTGCTACAGTCGGGGCTGAAAACATTAGGACTGCCAGGGTTGTGGCAGTCCTAATGTAAAGTAGGACTGCCACACCCCCTGCAGCCCTCTTTCACAAGTGGACTGTAGGGAGTGTGGCAGTCCTACTTTACATTAGGACTGCCACAACCCTGGCAGTCCTAATGTAATTAGCTGCATGATGCTCATATGGGGGTAAGGGTGGGGAGGTAACAGCGTGATGCTCATATTGGGAGGGGGTAACTGCATGATGCTCATATGGGGGGTAAAAGTACTATTTGTATTTCTATTATTTAATAACTGTATGTTGTCCTGCAGTCCTTTGGCCGCTAACAAAAGAATATGGCCCACTGCGTCAAAGCGGAAGGAATGTGTGGGACGTCCTCTCGAGCGCCCGATTAGAATTTTCGAACCGGCGCCCCAAGCTCGATCTCGGATGCAACCACCGGCACCCCAAGCTCGGTCGAAGAAACAAGCTCCTCCTACTCCTCTGCGTTCTTCCGATGACGATGATGACGTGCCAATTGGCCGACTCCTATCACGTGACGACGATTATGCTCCATCTAAGGATGTCGGTCCTTCTGAGCCGCATGTCCGTCCGCCTGGTTGCTTAATGTTGGTTTCTTTTGAGAACCATATTGCGTATGAAATATGGAAGAACCCGATATTTATATTACGTTTATAAGCTACCAATTTAGTATATTATATATATATATATGTATTTCATAATTGTTATGTTTTCCTGTTGTTCGACATACAGAGGACATATCGTATGCTTAGGGCTATGAGTCACGGGAAGAAAACCGTGTCATGGAAGTTTGAAAGCTTATCGGAGGCCGTCCAGAGCAAAATTATACCGAGCGGCTTGCATAATTTGGCACGACACGCCTATAGGACAATGGATAGTGCCTTCATATCCGCCTTTGTGGAGAGATGGCACCCGGAGACCAACACATTTCATCTTCCAGTAGGGGAGATGACCATTACACTTGACGACGTCTACCAGATACTGATGCTGCCAGTTACCGGGAGCGTCATTACCAAAGAACATTACAACAATGAGAAATTCCTAAAATGGTACGAGAAGATCGTCAAGTTTGTCTCAAGTCACCTTGGAGTTGAGGCTACCAGTTTTACAACCCTGTCTGGCTTCAAGAAGTCTTATGGAATTCCTCTGTCATTTTTGGTGGAGCACTTCATGGATATGGAGGTGGATAACGATGATGATGAGACGGTCGACACGGTGGCCCGTGCGTGTATGCTCTTCGTCCTAGGATCGGTCGGCATTCCGGACAAGTCCGGAACCTCGATACATGCTAGGTATATTTTGAATTTATCTGAAGTGGATGACTTCATTAATATATCCTGGAGAAGCGGTATACTAGCCGATCTTTACCGCGAGCTCGGCATCGCATCCCGTGTCAGGACTAAGACAATGGCCGGATGCCAGACTCTGCTACATGTAAGAAAACTTCTAACAATTTAATCTCGTATACTTCATTTTGTTGTTTAATTTTTTACTATTCATTTATAAATTGAATAGGCATGGATATACGAGCACTTTCTGATACTCATGCGGGGTGAGCAGAACCCAGGGTATGTTGAACACCTTCCTAGAGTGTGTCGATGGAGGCCCACGCAGCTGGAAACCAAAAACTCTCAAACGCTAGCTTCCATTCGTGAAGTACTAGATAATTTGGTGCCAGAAGAGGTACTAAATTTTGACTTACTTTTTTATGTTAATTTTGTTTTGCTGTTAACTGTTTTCCTATAGATATTTTAGAATCCATACCGAGATTTACGCGAGAAGAATCGTGAAGTCCAACAAGTTACTTTATTTCATGGCATGATCACATGCTATGAGATCACGGAGCCGTACATGCCAGATCGTGTACTTCGTCAGTTTGGCTTCGTGCAAACTGTGCCGAAGCGCACACTACGGATGTTGGAGCCTCCGCGCGGAACCCAACCTTTAAATTACAAACAGACAGAATTCGACTGGGTGACCGACATCTACTCCGAGTGACAATGGCATGTACTTCAGGAATCTAAAAGACAACCGGTCAAGGAGATGGCCGACTGCAGCGAGGACTACATGCCGTACTTCCTGGGTATCGGACATCCTAAGTTGTCGAACCCTACAAATCTGGGTCCCGTGGTCGTGGGAGCTATTGGACCTCTTTCTTCAAAAAATATCTTGTATGCTTCATTGGTAAAGATGGTGAGTTTCGTATTTGTAGTCATCCTAAGATTTCTATGTTTGTAGACTTAATTCACTGATACTTTTATTTACCGACTAAAAGGGTGAAGAAATTGGCCAAATCACTCCGGGGAGGTTGCCAAAGTGAGGACTGTGTCGCAATCGCCCCCGAGATGGAGTGCATCGACGACAAGGTCGAGTTCCCCTTTATGCATAATATGGAGGCGCATACGAAGGCCCAGCATGATATGTAGTTAGATGTTTAAATCATTTTGTATTTGGATGTAATTTGGATATGGTTGTTGTTATTTGGAAACTTGATTGTCGTAATTAGGATCTTATTTTGGATGTTGTTGGATATGTTGTTATTTTGGATGTAAGTTGGATATGATTGTCGTAATTTGGATATATAATAGTAGATATGTTGTTGTTATTTGGATCTTATTTTGATGTGGACATATTATCATAATTTGGAGAGTTTGTGTGCTATAATTTGGACATTAGTGTAGGACTGCCAGGGGTCTGGCAGTCCTGATACAAACTCTCTGTGAAGAGAGTTTGTATGTCAAGCTCTCTGTGAAGAGAGTTTGTATGTCAAGCTCTCTGTGAAGAGAGTTTCATTTAGGACTGCCAGCACCCTGGCAGTCCTACATTAGTGTAGAACTGCCAGGGGGCTGGCAGTCCTGATACAGACTCTCTGTGAAGAGAGTTTGTATGTCAAACTCTCTTCACAGAGAGTTTCATTTAGGACTGCCAGCACCCTGGCAGTCCTACATTAGTGTCAAACTCTCCTACATTAGTGTAGGACTGTCACGGGACTGGCAGTCCTGATACAAAATTTCTGTGAAGAGATACAAACTCCCTAATACAAACTCTCTGTGAAGAGAGTTTATATGTCAAACTCTCTTCACAGAGAGTTTCATTTAGGACTGCCAGGGGGCTGGCAGTCCTGATATAAACTCTCTGTTAAGAGAGTTTGTATGTCAAACTCTCTTCACAAAGAGTTTCATTTAGGACTGCCAGCACCCTGGCAGTCCTATATTAGTGCAGGACTGCCAGGGCGGCTGGCAGTCCTGATATAAACTCTATGTAAAGAGATTCACAAAGAGTTTCATTTAGGACTTCCAGGGGATTGGCAGTCCTGATATAAACTCTCTGTGAAGAGAGTTTGAATGTCAAACTCTCTTCACAGAGAATTTTATTTAGGACTGCCAGCACCCTAGCAGTCCTGTATTAGTGTAGGACTGCCAGGGGGCTGGCAGTCCTGATACAAACTCTCTGTGAAGAGATTCACAGAAAGTTTCATTTAGGACTGCCAGCACCCTGGCAGTCCTACATTAGTGTAGGACTGCCATGGGGCTGTCAGTCCTGATACAAACTCTCTGTGAAGAGAGTTTGAATGTCAAACTCTCTTCACAGAGAGTTTCATTTAGGACTGCCAGGGTGTTGGCATTCCTAAATGAAACTCTGATACTTTAATAAATTGATACATTTTGACACAGATACTTTCATAAATACAGGTAAACACATATAACACAGATAGCACACAGGTAAACACATATAACACAGATAGCAAACATATAAAAGTGAAAAACATATACTGGACTTCATATTTCATAATTTACTATATACAAAAGTGGTCCTCCATATACAAAATGTCAATCTATAAATATATCCATATTTCATAATTTACTGTATACAAAAGTGGTTCTCCAATGCCCATGTGTAGTCTTCAAGTTTCTTACTCTTCATAAAGCAAAAAGTAACTGGAAATGTTTTTGAAGTAGAGGTGAACTCAACAATATGAAAGAAAGACATCTTGAACTTATTGATCTTGTACGTGTAATCAAGGACTAACACGTCGGCAAAAGACCTGGCCAGATTGGTGCAATCGGGATGAGCCCATAAGAGTAAAATGACTTCATTACTTTAGGGATGTCTTCTATGGAACTCAACATAATGATTAGCTGCAAGCAACTTAAGCACTTCTTGCATCGCCATTCTTGATTTCGTCCGAATAGCGTTCGAAGCAGATAGGATATTGTATATTGACTTTATTGTAGACTTGTTCTTCTCATCTTCATGTCGTATGACAAAATATATTTTTCTTGGTACAACTTCGAAAGTGGACAAGTCTTCGACTATCTTGTTCTCCGTATTGTTCAACCGTCCGACATACGGATGACCCAATAGTGTTTCGGCAATCTCATGGTTGTGGATTCCATTCTTGACTTCGACTGGCCACTTTCCTTTGAAGTACATGTAGGCAACTTAGAGGGGGTGAATAGAGTTTATAACGAAAATGATCAATTAAAAACTTAAATTCTTTCCACCAATAAAATAATCAGAGTAAAATAAATGCAAAAATAAAGTGGTCAAAGAGCAAGCACAAACACAGCAAGATTTTTAACCTGGTTTCCCTCGTGGAGGACTAGTCCAGGCCTGAGAACTCTAGCTCAGGATTGAAATCCACTATTTGTGAAATAGGGTTACAACCACGTACCTTTTCACAGAAGAGCACGCCAAACTTCTTTCAATGATCGCTGTGGCGAAACTTGGACTTTTCCAAGTGACTTATAACTTCTTGCACTTCAAACTTCTAGCTGAATCGTACCGAGCAACTTGGACGGTTGGGAAGTTTGAAAGCTAAGTTGGATGGGAAGGTAAAGCTCTTTAATATGTAGGCTTTGTAAGAGAAGAAGAGAAGATTGAATGAGTTGAAATGAGAAAATTCAAGGCCTATTTATAGGGTTCTGGGTAGGCAGAATTCGGCCAGTATTCTGTGTCCAGAATTCAAATTTTTGGCCGTTGGACAACTAGCAGTGATCAAACCCTAAAAATCAGCTTCCTATAATTTATGGGGCAAAGTTCGGCCTGAACTCTATGTGGAGGCAAAGTTCGGCCCGAACTCTGTCTCCTATGGACAGAAAGTTCATAATGGGCTTCTGGCTGGATGGGCTATTTTGGATATTTGCTAAGTGAACCTATAAAGATTAAGTCTAGCCCAAAGTTGCTCAGTATGAACCAACGTACATTTGCCTATACTCAAAAATAATAAAATTTACAGACTCCATAATATACAAAGTAGTAAATCTTCGGGCAGCTGTTGACTTGAACTGATGTGATGAGTTGACTGATTAGAGATTGATGTGTCAAATTGGACTATGACAAATATTGTTTTGTTAATTGTCAAGATTAGGTTAACTGTGATGCGGTTTGGGTCAACAATCTCTCCCATTTTGATAATTGACAAAATATGATATTTGCATGTCTCAATATTCATACCTGGATACATTATGGCTCCCCCGTACTTGAACAAGTTTGCTCCCCCGTAAAATGATATTTCCTGTGACAAGTTCTCATCCAAGTATACGATATATATAACTCATATCACAGTGTATTATGCAACCAAACAAAGACAAATATCAAGTGTTCTCCCCCTTCTGACAAATATCAAAATGAAGACCAATAGGGGTGGATCATGCCATGAGGAGGAGGAGGAATAGGTTGCGGGTTTGGTTGAGGATGTGGTGGAGGATTTGGTGGAGGGTTGGGTGGAGGATTAGTAGAGGATTCACCTATACTTCTTCTTTGTCTCTTCCCTCTACCAAGCAACCTAGGTGCCATGAATAAAATTGAGAGAAAGGAAGGAAAAAGAAGATATACCTCAAAAAGAGAAACCCAAGATGGAAGAGAAGGATCCCAAGATTATCTTTGGTATTGAGGATAAAGCAGCGACAACCGAACACTCTAAAATATGAAACATTTGGAGTCCTACCAAACCAAAGCTCGTAGTGTGTTTTCTTCGAAATAGGTCGAATAAGCACCTTATTTAAAATATGGCACGTTGTACTGACAGCTTCAGCCTAAAAATATTTTGGAAGTGAAAATTTATTCAACATGACTCTAGCCATATCACCAAGAGTCCTATTCTTCCGCTCCACAACACCATTTTGTTGAGGAGTTCTAGGACATAAAAATTCATGATCAAAACCATTTGAATCACAAAAATTTTCAAAATCGAAATTTTCGAATTCGCCTCCATGATCACTTTGGATTCGAGTAATCACGTAGCCTTTTTTGTTTTGAACCTTTTTAGCAAAAATTTTGAAAATAGAAATCGCATCGCTTTTGTTTGAAAGAAAGAAAACCCAAGTGAATCTAGAGAAATCATCTACTATAGCAAAAGCATAGAGTTTTCCACCAAGACTGGCTACTCTACTCGGACCAAATAAGTCCATGTACTGTAATTGCAAGGGTCTAGTAGTACTTACAGTGTTTATGGAATGAAACGAAGATTTGGTTGCCTTATTTAGTTCACATTCGGCACATACCGTGTCCTTCTTGAATGTGATATCGGACAAACCTCGTACTAGCTTCTTTGTCGACAGCCTGGATATAGTATCCATATTAGCATGACCAAGACGTTGGTGCCACAGCAATCTCTCATCCTTGTAGGCGTAGAGGCACCTTCCTGCACTGTTAGTATTTCTAGATAGATAGAAAATATAAATGTTATCCTCTCTTATCCCTTCAAAAGCAATGTCTCCCGTTGACCTATCATAAATATAGCATTTATTTTATCCAAAGTTAATATCATATCCATGATCAGCAAGGTGACTTATGCTGAGCAGGTTATGCTTTAACTCGGTCACTAGGCAAATATCTTTTATTACAGGAGAAGGAGGATAACCAATAGTACCATTACCTATGATATATCCTTTTAAGTTGTTGCCGAATGATACATACCCTTCCCTCTTTATCGATAGTGATGTGAAAAGATTTGCATCTCCCGTCATATGTCGCGAGCATCCACTATCGAGAATTCACTTGCTTTTAGTTGAGGAAGGAAGGTCCACCTACATCAAGAGTATATGTGACCTTTGGTACCCAAGTTCTTGTGGGTCCTAAAATGTTAGTCTTTGGCACCCATGCATATAGATTAATATCTACTAATCTCCTAATTCTATATTGTGGTGAGTATGTCCATGTAATCTACAGTATGTGCAAGTAGCATGTCTAGTTGTGTTTGGAGCAGGATGATAGTGATGTCTATATGAAGTATAGTGATAGTTGTGTGGAGCAACAGGATAGTGACTATATGTGGTAGTAGGATGATAGTTATGTCTATGTGCAGCATGGTGCTGGTTAGTAGGATATTGATTATGTGTAGTAAAAGGATAATGGTTATGATATCTATGTGTATGTAGTTTATGTGCTCCATAGGAGTACGTGTACATATAGGCACGTTTACGTGCTGTATGTGGGTGCCGCATGAGCCTAGATTACGCTCGTGCAAGGCGGGTTCCATAACGATCGATTTCAGCGACTGCGACGGGGTCATCGCACAGAAGTCCCATGCAGAGACATTGAATATTAGCAGCAGAATTTGAAGCAAAACACAAGTCATTGCAAAACACTTTTTTTATTGATATTGAAACAAAGGTTACAATGGGGCACAAGGCCAAGATTACAAGTCTCTCAAGCTCACTCAAGCTCACTCATCTCACATTACAAGTGACTTAGCTCTCTCTCATCTCTCAATAAATATCTTGAACCAGCGGATGCTTTGGAAGGCGACGTCCATATATTACGTCCTGTATAAGTCTTGACTCTATGCGGTCGTACGTTTCGAATCGCCAAGGAACTCCGTGCCTCGATGCATCCAAGCGAGCTCCGTGTTACGAGCTTCTACCTGTGCCTGCACATAAAAACTATGTGGGTGTCAGTACTCAACTGTACTGGTGGAATGAGCTCCTCGCCCACCCATACAAAACCAACACATTAATTTACTTTGTGTGTAACATAGTCCCTTTATGATTGTCTTTATACTCTTTCCTTAGGATCGGTTTTAGGACAGACGCCTTGGCTTATTTTGTGTCTCAAGACCATTTCGTGCTTGCAACGCAACATCAACTCAACAACGTTAACCTATCAAGTCGTGCCTACCTTACAGCTTAAAATCAGAGACGCAACTACGCGATAAGAATCCATTCCCGTGTGACCGTGCTATAAGTCCTTGTTGAGGTCGTGTCTCCCAACTTGATGAGACTCAACCATATTGCCGCCTCGCGACCCTTGCCGCCTCGCGGCCCTTTTGCTACTAAATCATCAACTTACCCAATCAAGACTTGTGGGTTAAGTGTCACTCGACCGACTTTGCCTTGCGGCCTTTTCTGACTTAGACTCAAGACAACTCACATCCAAACTATGCAACTTATATACCGACAACATAAGACTCGACGCCACATCTCGTGCCAAAGCACGTCGCCTACGTCGTATCCAAATCTTAGGTCCAACATTTTGTGTTCCAACTATACTCACACATTCAACTCGACTTCCTTGATATACTACACTCAATACTAGACTAAATCCAAAGGCACACATGCGGATCGCCGCCCATGCCGACTCATTTATATGAACTAGTCACTAGCGCCCAGCGCTATAATGGACTCCTTTTAAGATTTTGATTAGATGGACGCTCCTTGCCAGTGCGAGTAGCTAGCTCCACGGCAAGTCCCCGCTAACCCGTGCGGTCATCCAGCATAGCTACGAATGTCTCTATCGCAACGGTTCCCATGGGCCGCCTGGGTCGCCGTTCGAGAAACAGTTTATTTTACCTTGTACAAGTTGTCCAATGACCATGCAAGACTCGACTTGAACTGACGTCTCACACAGTCAATCTACTTCTAGTGTTACCATCTCTTTCTGGGCTAAGTTCAACACTTCTCACATCTGAGACCTTGCCTCGACGACCCAGTCGCGAACATTCTACTTTCTTGCCTCAACGACCCAGTTGTGAGCATTCTTCTTTCTTGCCTCAATGACCCAGTCATGAGCATTCTTCTTTCTTGCCCTATTATTTCACTCAACTCAAGAACAACTATTGAGACACTTTCCAAACTCAATGAATCAACCGTAGCCCGTGCCTTAAAACACTAAGTCCGTACCATCGTGTCTTAAACCAACTTGAAACTCTATATGACACCACCATCCAAGTCATACTCTATATGACGGGCCTTACGATCGTGGGAGTGTGTGGTTATACCCAGCTGTAGAACTCATAGGACCGTGCTTGCCACTACTCCTAATAGCTTAACATAACTTGCCTAACTTACTTTGCAACAACTTGAAGAGCAAAGGCTGCGTCAAGCTTTACGTCGTGGGAACGTGCCGTGCACGCGTTCGACGTTGAACAACCAAGTTATTTGGGGTGCCTAGACTTATGCCACAAGCCGTGCAATACAACTTAACTCGTCGATGAGCAGAGGCTATGCCACACCTTGGGCGAAGAGACCGTGCATGTTTTATGAAGCATTTATGCGGGCGACGCCTATAAATTTGGCTAACTCTTAGCTTGTGGCGAATACCAACTTTTCCTTCTCCCAAGCCACGGGACGAAGGACCGAGTGTCATTTTCAAAGCACGTCGTACACCAACTCTAATCCGACCATGGGACGTTTTCCATGTTCTAAACTCGATTCGACACGTCGGGATTATTCGCTTAGCTATGTGGATTCGTCTCTTTTATTATTAAGCCTACATGTGCAAGTTGGAAATACGCGATTTATTATGTGAAGGCTGAGATGAGGCAAGTTTACCGAAACTACCCCACCTGAGCGATGTCTTAAAGTCACCGTTGTATGACTAAGTCCGAACGCCGTCGGCGTTTCGATTCCTCCGATTGACTGAACGGGACGGGGCACTACATCATACACTACTCAAAAAAAGTTTCGTCCTCGAAACTTACTGAGTACACTTATCGGCTTGTAACTTGATCCAACATCCTATGTTTCTCGCACACTCTACTCCTATACGTTCCCTCAATCCGAGCCACGCTCGTGCTTATCGCTAACTTAGTCGTTAGGCACACCAACCGATCAACCAACATTCTAACTCATCTCAATTCAATGATCATCAACATTTCTTCGAAACTCACGATTTCAAAATCCTCGACACTTTCCCATTCCTCAAGTCTCACTTGATTCAACGTATCACTTAGTTGGATCGTGCACATATTTCAGGCGTCCCCGAAATACATGTATTTCAGCCAAGCCTCGTGATAGAGAATCCGTCAATCACCACTCGATTCGGATCGTGCACGTATTCAAGCATCCTTGATATACATGCATGTCAACCGAGACTCGCGAGTGGTGCCTCCACAATTTCTATCGCTTCGCATCGGAACGTCTGCCTAACTACTTGGCTATATCTTTCCGTCAGTATTGGAATCATAGTTCCCAAACAACGATATCAACACTGACCCCATCCTAAGGTCAAACTAAATTGATAGTACGGGGTTTTCTACCCAAGCTTGCATCACTCCGATTTCTAAACGTCGAGCATCGATTTCCTATACACATCGCAACATTCGTCGCACGGGGTCCGAGTCATTCAGCAAAACCATCCTACAATAACTCACGTTCAAACAATTTTACGATGTATCAAAATTGCTCATTCAATAAGTCATCTTGTATAGTCTATCCCTTCAAACACGTTCGATATAGTTTGCCTATCAATCCTTCTCAATTCAAGCACGCTATGACGCAATTCATCGCTAACCAAAATTTTATATTCTATATTTCCTAAGTCATCTATTCTAATTCACGTAATCGATCATGAAGTCGTCTAGCTTAACAATATGTTGTGTCCCGATCTCACACGATTCTGATTATCCACGGTGGGCATGAATCACCATGCACGCTCCCGCGGGATGATCATCCTCATCGGGACGTAACTCTCGTTCGAGTCTAGACTAATTCATTCTCGATGCGCGGATTGGACCTACTCAATCCTCAAATTTATTTCATTCATCAATCGCAAGTCCTAACATCCTCAAATTTTTCTTTGCAACAAACCGACAAGTCGAGATAATCAAAGTTGCTGCATCCTGATTTTCCGAGTTCGATCATTCCCGCGACATGAATCACCATGTCAGCGCTCACGCGGAACAATCGCCCCAAACTCGACGCGACGCATGTGCAAGGCTGGAGTTACGTTCGTGCAAGACAAGAATATCGACGTTGTGGTTATCCACGTAACCATCAAGACACGATCATTTTCATCCAACATCCATCTGAATCAAAATTCTAAGTATAGCATCCAACAGAACAATAACACTTGCACGATCGTCATTCGCCGAATCAGAGTACCCCCGAGTTATTGTATATCGATCTTTGATACGCCTCAATACCATCGACGGTATGCGTAACCTGACGATCTTCCTTTGCAACCAAATTTTGAGTCATGCGAACGATGCTATCGTCCGACTGGATAATCTCCTCGTGTCACGCCCCAGAACCAGAATACTGGAGAGCGGGGGCAGACATAGCCAGCTACGTATATTGAAATGGAAATCACCTCGATATACGGTCACGGCTGTCTAGATATATGAGGGTTTACTACAAGCCAACAGTCTCTTATGGTCATGAACAAGCCTAATGTCTCAATCACAAGCAAGTAAGTAAAGTCGCAAGATGTATGATCACTAAATATACAACAATAAGGCGTCCCAAATATTATATATTCAGCTGATCATGAAGCTAGTCGTCACAAAATGTTAGGACTAGCAAGAGTTTAGTCATACATGATCAACCCTAGGATTTGTTAATCATGTTTACAGCCCGTAGGCAGACAGTAAGTAAAAGTGCATCGAGCTAACAGGTGCTCGTCGGCTAAACGCCTCAAAAGAATAGTTTTACAATAAAGTAGGCAAGACAAAAAGGAAAACCCACTCTTGGCCCGAGTTCCGTCTAGTTGTCACCATTGGGCTGGAAGCTTGGTAGATCCTCGGGAGCTGCTCCGAAATCTGGCCACACAAAACCAGCTGGGTCAACCCCAGAAAGAGCAAGTGCCACAAGGGGGCCACAAAATAAGAACAGAAGCCAGCAATCAGCACAAGAAAATCTAATATTAATACTAGAATTTATGAAAACATGTCAGGATGATATACGATGAGATAACCATGGAACTATTCCGATAGCCAGGTTACAACCCGTAAACCAAACAAAGACCGGGGTTGTAACCCTTCATCTGAACAGAACTTGGTTTCCCACCATTTATCGGCAAGATAATAATGTAAAAATCAAGACAGGAAGCAATCTTGTACTGGATCAAGACATGACTAGACTGGTTATACCTTATTCAATCAATCACGGCCAAGCAGATACTACGGCTTACTACTTTAACTAACTAGGGTTATCATAGACCTAATTACTAATAAGATGCAGTGAGATGATTCTACAGCCACAGGCCATGCAGACCATCCAGGTTACCCAGGTCGAAAATTAGGAGTTGAATTCTGGTGGGTACATCGCCCGGGAGACAAATGTACCCTTAGGTGACTTAGAGGGTGCAACACGCGACGGTGTGCTGGAAATGTGCCCTACTCGACGGCAGGCTACAGATCCCTAGAGCGCCCAGGTAACGGGATTGCCTGTAGCTGTGTCATCTCTTCATGACTACTGTGTTATTCTAGTTATTAACCTTAATCCATTTTGGTAGGTACCCCTGACCGTGGTACTCAGGAGTCCCATCCTAGACATAATGCAAGATAGGACAAGTGGATTTAACAAGCAAGCAAGAAAGAACCACCCACGGTGTCAAGGCAGGTCAAGCTAAGTTAGCCGTCGCAACAGCATTAAGTTATCAAGTCATATTACAAGTCAGGAGTGCGCCGCCACGGGCCACTATCAAGTTATCAAGTCACAAGGATTAATTACAAGTTACAAGTTAGGTGTGCACCCCACTGGATCACTAGCAAGGAGATCAGAAAATACCAGGATCATAATTCACAGAAAATCCTGAAAACCGTACTAGTCATAAATAATTACTTGAAAACCGTGTTAGGCCGTGTCGGGTCGAGATAGTCGTGCTGAGTTGAACAGATCTCAGGAAACCCAATCCACAAAAGAGAAACCAAGTCGAGAAATAAAAACCAATACTCTAAGAACTAATGGGTTTAAGCAAGGGGCCAGGGGGTTGGGCGTATGCGCAAGAGCACGCACGCAGGGGGAGCATACACGCAAAAGCACGCACGCCGGGGAGCAGCGTACGCACAAAAGCACGCACGCAGGGGAGCAGCGTACGCACAAAAGCACGCACACAGGGAAGCAGCGTACGCATAAAAGCACGCACGCAGGGGGAAGCGTACGCTCAAAAGCATGCACGCAGGGGGAAGCGAACGCTCAGGACATGTGTACGCTCAAGTCTGCGTACCAGGGCATGCTCAAGTTTGCGTACCAAGGCACGCTCAAGTCTGCGTACAAAGGCACGCTCAAGTCTGCGTACCAAGGCACGCTCAAGTCTGCGTACGCAAGAGACACGCTTCCAACGGGAAGCGTACCCAAGTCTGCGTACGCAAGAGACACGCTTCCAACAGGAAGCGTACCCAAGTCTGCGTACGCAAGAGACACGCTTCCAACAGAAAGCGTACCCAAGTATGCGTACGCAGCGCTAAAGAGCGCACGCAGCTCAGTGGCGTAAGCTAAAAAGCTCTGCACACTGCTCACTGTCTTCTCCAAAATAGCAAGAACTCCATGGTTGAACCCAAGCTTCAAAAGTTCATAACTTAGCCATCCAAACTCCAAATCCGGGTTTCCAAAGTTCTAACTTGGGTGAAATTGAATTCTCTTCCACATAGAAACATCAAAACGCATAAAAATCCAACTTAAATAGATCAAAACCATGCAAACCCCCCCGAAAATAGAGAAAACTTAGATCTAGAACAATGGAGACTCCAAATCACAAAAAGCCAAGTTCTAATGTTGATCACCATGTCCTAATCTAGCAAATGGACAAATAAAATAGGGTTCTCATGTGGTGGCAAGGTGCACTTGCCTATGGGTGTGGAGAGTTGTGTGGAGGAAGAAGAAGAAGAAGAAGAAATTAATAGAGGTTTATGAGGAGAGAGAAGAAGTTGGAGGAGTTTTAAAGAGGGTGGGATGTGGTGTGTTGAGGGTGGAGCATAGGCTAAGGTGTTCCACTACACATAAAACCAAACCAAACCAACCCAAACCAATTAAAACTGAGCCATGTCAAAACCCAAAATACGAGAAATACCAAAATTCTACAAGTTGAGAAAAATAAAAGTACAAGCCAAAATCCAGATACGAGTATAAATACGAAATACGGGAAATGAGGGTGACAACTCTACCCACCTTAAAAGAATTTCGTCTTCGGAATTTAATCAAGGAGCTAGAGATTGCCACGACAAGTTACACTAAGCACAGGCAAGTTACACTAAGCAGTTCAATCATACAATCATACAATGCAAGCAAGGAAGGGAAAACGTAAGGCATAAGAAGGACATTATACCTCACGAGTCAAACAAGTAGGGATATCGCGATCGGATGTCGTCCTCACGCTCCCACGTTGACTCACCTAGAGAGTGATGACCCCAAGCAACACGGACTAATTTAATAGTCTTGTTCTTGAGTATCTTTTCCCTCCGGTCCAAAATAGACACGGGCCTCTCCTCATACGAAAGGTTGGTACCAACAACCAATTCCGAATGGTCAAGGATGTGGCTCGGGTCCGGAATATACCGTCATAATTGGGACACATGGAATACATCATGTATCTCACTTAGCGACGGCGGAAGAGCGAGATGATAGGATACATCTCCTACTCGCTCTAGAATATCGAACGGCCCTATATACCTAGGACTAAGCTTTCTCCGCACGCCAAATCGAATGACGTCGCGGTTAGACGAGATTCTAAGGAATACATAGTCGCCGATAGCAAATTCTAAGGGACGCCGATGAGCATCGACCCAATGGTGCTGGCGGTCCTGGGCAACTCGGAGGTGATCTCTGACCTTCCTGACCACTTCAACCGTCTGGGAAATCAATTCGGGTCCGAGCATCTGCCTCTCCCCGACATCGTCCCATGCTAGCGGGGATCTGCACTTCCTGCCATAAAGAGCCTCGAAGGGTGCCATCTGGATACTGGCCTGATAACTGTTGTTGTACGAGAATTCCACCAGGTGCAGATGATTCTTCCATGAACCACCGAAGTCAAGGGTACAAGATCTTAACATATCATCAAGAGTCTGGATTGTGCGCTCTGACTGACCATCCGTCTGCGGGTGATAAGCTGAGCTGAACTGAAGGCGAGTCCCCAAACTCTTCTGCAAGCTGCGCCAAAAGTGTGATATGAATCTTGAATCCCTGTCCGAGGTGATGCTAACTGGCACACCGTGAAGCCTGACGATCTGCCTGAGATACATTTCTGCTAACTGTGCCGTCGACTGTCCAACTCTGAATGGGAGAAAGTGTGCCACCTTGGTAAGCCTGTCCACAATTACCCAAATAGCATCTCTGCCGGCCGGGGATCTGGGCAATCCGGTCACGAAATCCATGGTTATATGTTCCCATTACCATTCTGGGATCGGTAAGGGTTGAAGAAGTCCAGCGGGCCTCTGATGTTCAGTTTTAACCTGTTGGCAAACCAAACACCGAGAGACAAATCGGGCTATCTCCCTCTTCATACCATTCCACCAGAAATGCTGACGAATATCCTGGTACATCTTCGTACCACCCGGATGAATGGAATATTGAGAACTGTGGGCTTCTGCCATGACTTCCTGTCTGATATCTCCACTGGGTACACAAAGACGAGTGCCGTACCGAAGTGTACCGTCTTCATGGATTCATAACTCTGGCCTTCTTCCTGCTTTACACTCTGCTCTGAGTCGCTGGATCTTAGAATCTGCTGACTGCGCCATCCGGATTCTCTCAACTATGCTGGACTGGACCTGTAGACTGGTCATCAATGCCACGCTTGTTGGAAGAACCACTTTAATTCCCATCTTCTGAAGATCTGCCAATAATTCTAGTTGCGCCGTCAGGAAATAAACTCCGGCTCTCCTGCTCAATGCATCTGCTACAACGTTGGCCTTCCCGGGATGATACTGCAAATCCATATCATAATCCACCAGTAGCTCGAGCCATCTTTTCTGCCGCATATTAAGGTCCTTCTGGATGAAAACATACTTCATGCTCTTATGATCAGTAAAGATCTCCACTCTATCTCCGTACAAGTAGTGTCTCCACAACTTCAAAGCAAACACTACCGCCGCCAATTCCAAGTCGTGGGTCGGGTAATTCTTCTCATGATCACGAAGTTGACGTGACGCATAAGATATTACCTTCCCATGCTGCATCAAGACATAACCCAGTCCTCTGCCTGAAGTGTCGCAATAAACTGTGAATCCTCCGGTCCCATCTGGAAGGGTGAGAATGGGAGCCGTTATCAAACCTTGCTTTAACTTCTCAAATGATTCCTGGCACTCTGCTGTCCAAACAAACGGCACATCCTTGCGGGTCAACTGGGTCATCGGTGCTGAAATCCTTACGAAATCTGAAACGAACCGCCGGTAGTAGCCGGCCAATCCAAGGAAGCTGCGAACCTCTGCCACTGAGCTAGGTACCGGCCATGACTCGATAGCCACAATCTTCTGGGGATCCACTTCCACTCCTCCTCGGGTAATGATGTGACCCAAGTACGAAATACGATCGAGCCAGAACTCGTATTTACTGAACTTGGCGTACAACTGATGCTCCCTAAGCGTTTGGAGGACGATTCTGAGATGCTGCTCATACTCTGCTTCACTCTTGCTGTAGACCAGGATGTCATCTAGGAACACGATCACAAATTAATCCAAGTAAGGCATGAAAATGCGATTCATGAGGTCCATGAATACGACCGGCACATTGGTCGCTTCAAAGGGCATAACAAGGAACTCCTAATGTCCATACCTCGATCTAAATGCTGTCTTCGGGATGTCCTGCTCTCTGACTCTGATCTGGTGGTATCCCGACCGCAAGTCGATCTTCGAGAACACTGAAGCCCCTCTGAGTTGATCAAACAAGTCATCTATCCTCGGAAGAGGGTATCTGTTCTTGATTGTCACCGAATTCAAGGTACAAAAATCAACACATAGCCTGGACGTACCATCCTTCTTTTTTACAAGAAGTATCGGGGCTCCCCAAGGCGATCCACTTGCACGGATGAATCCCTTGGTCCTCAGTTCTTCAATCATCTTGTACAAAATTTCCAACTCTGAAGGCGCCATCCTGTAGACTCGCTCTGATACTGGTGCTGTCCCGAGAATCAAGTCTATAGTGAACTCAATCTCCCGCTCTGGCGACATCCCTGGAAGCTCCTCTGGAAAGACATCTGGAAACTCTTCAACTATCCGGGGCAACTGCACCGCTGCTACTATCATCCGTAATGCTGGAGAAGATGGCTCCACTGCGCCTCTGGAAAACGAAAACTCTGGCTCTCCGGGGATACTAAAGACAACTCTGCCAATATGGCAGTCTATCCTAGCATACTGGTTCCTCAACCAGTCCATGCCTAGGACTACATCATAGTCTGCCATAGGAAACTCTATGAATCTAGCGGGAAACTCCCTACCGCTAACTACGATCCGACACGAAGAAAATACTCGATCTACTCCCACAAGACCATTACCAGTAAGTATATTGAGCCTCACTGATAATGACTCGGGCTCCAATCCTATCCGTGTCACGAATCGTGCAGACATGAATGAATGCGATGCAACAGAATCAAATAATACAGACGCTGGAGAGGAGTTGACGAGAATAGTACCTGCCACAACCTCACCTAGTGCAACTTCTTCTTCCATAGCCATCATCATGGCCTGACCTCTAGCTGTGGGTCCCCTCTGCTGGAAACCTCTCTGCCTGCTCTGCACTGGAGCCTGGGCACACTGCTGCTGGAATGCTTGGGCCTGAGGCAACAATGGCCTCGGGTACTGCTGCTGCTGAACTGGTGCTGGGGCCGATCCTCTCACCGAAGAGCTAGAAGGGTTGGATGCAGATGAAACACCCCTATTCGGGCAGGCTCCTATCCTATGATCTGTTGCTCCACAAGCCAGGCACAATCCCTGCGCCCTGTGACAGTCTGCCACCACATGCCCTGGCTTCCCGCAATGAGAACATCCCATCGTAAAAGTCTGCTTCTGCTTCTGCTGCTGCAGGTACGTCGGGGTCGAATGCTGAACTGACGTTACTGAGGCCGCCTGCCTCGGAGTTCCAATGGTCAGTCCCCTAGCTGCCGAGGCTGGAGCTGATGATTGGTGCATCTGACTGTGGGACCGCTTCCTACCTCCGGTCCTATCCACGATCCTCTGGGAGGTGTACTTATGCCACCTAGCTGCTCCCAAGACTGCATCGAACGTCTGGTGCTCGAACTGCTCTACTGCCAACAAGATCTCCAAATGCAGTCCCTGCTGGAACCGCTGGGCCCTATCAAACTTGGTTGCCACCAACGTGGGGGCAAACCTACTGAGTCTAGAAAACTCCGATGCATAACTGTCGACTGTTCTGCCTCCTTGCTTCAAGTTGGTAAATCTGGTCTGCAGGTCGTACCGAGCCACAGCATCAAAGTACTTCGTCTGGAATCTCTCTCTAAATACTGCCCAAGCAATGGGGGCCACTAATCCCATGGCTTGCGCCGCCCACCAACTGCGAGCCAAGTCCAACAATTGCAGGCGTACCACCGCCACCTTCTCATTCTCAGGTGTCCTAGCTGCTTCCAGAATTACCTCGGTATCCTGAAGCCATACATCCGCGGCAATCGCATCCTCGCTGCCGTCGAAGAAAGGAGGGTTCAATCGCTTGAAGCTGTTCGCCGCCTGGTTTCCTGGATGTCCGCCTCGGGTCAAAGCATCTTGAACTGTCTGGTGCAGGGCGTCGCTTCGACGATCCTGGGAAGCTATCAAGGTTCTGATAAGGCCTACTAAGGTACCATCATCTGGCTCTGCGGGCTGGATGGGCCAAACTGGTGACTCTCCTCCAATATGCACAACTCTGGAGGCTACCCCGGAATGCTGGGCTTGATCTCCGGGTTGCTGCTGATCCGCGGGACGTGCTCCACCTCATCGATCGGTAGGACCAGGTACAGTGCCGCTGAAGAAGACGACACAGGGAACAATAAGGAAAGGACCAGGACAGATCAATGATATAAGCACAGGATCAGGGCAAGAATCCAGGGATTCAGAAGATACGAACAGAGATCAAGAACGAGTACTGATTGAGACATCTATCTTGTAAACCCCTACATATCTTGATTTATAAGACCTGCATGGGCCACCACTTAAACCATGTCACGCCCCAGAACCAGAATACTGGAGAGCGGGGGCAGACATAGCCAGCTACGTATATTGAAATGGAAATCACCTCGATATACGGTCACGGCTGTCTAGATATATGAGGGTTTACTACAAGCCAACAGTCTCTTATGGTCATGAACAAGCCTAATGTCTCAATCACAAGCAAGTAAGTAAAGTCGCAAGATGTATGATCACTAAATATACAACAATAAGGCGTCCCAAATATTATATATTCAGCTGATCATGAAGCTAGTCGTTACAAAATGTTAGGACTAGCAAGAGTTTAGTCATACATGATCAACCCTAGGATTTGTTAATCATGTTTACAGCCCGTAGGCAGACAGTAAGTAAAAGTGCATCGAGCTAACAGGTGCTCGTCGGCTAAACGCCTCAAAAGAATAGTTTTACAATAAAATGGGCAAGACAAAAAGGAAAACCCACTCTTGGCCCAGGTTCCGTCTAGTTGTCACCATTGGGCTGGAAGCTTGGTAGATCCTCGGGAGCTGCTCCGAAATCTGGCCACACAAAACCAGCTGGGTCAACCCCAGAAAGAGCAAGTGCCACAAGGGGGCCACGAAATAAGAACAAAAGCCAGCAATCAGCACAAGAAAATCTAATATTAACACTAGAATTTATGAAACATTGTCAGGATGATATACGACGAGATAACCATGGAACTATTCCGATAGCCAGGTTACAACCCGTAAACCAAACAAGGACCGGGGTTGTAACCCTTCATCTGAACAGAACTTGGTTTCCCACCATTTATCGGCAAGATAATAATGTAAAAATCAAGACAGAAAGCAATCTTGTACTGGATCAAGACATGACTAGACTAGTTATACCTTATTCAATCAATCACGGCCAAGCAGATACTACGGCTTACTACTTTAACTAACTAGGGTTATCACAGACCTAATTACTAACAAGATGCAGTGAGATGATTCCACAGCCACAAGCCCTGCAGACCATCCAGGTTACCCAGGTCAAAAATTAGGGGTTGAATTCTAGTGGGTACATCGCCCGGGAGACAAATGTACCCTTAGGTGACTTAGAGGGTGCAACATGCGACGGTGTGCTGGAAATGTGCCCTACTCGACAGCAGGCTACAGATCCCAAGAGCGCCCAGGTAACGGGATTGCCTGTAGCTGTGTCATCTCTTCATGACTACTGTGTTATTCTAGTTATTAACCTTAATCCATTTTGGTAGGTACCCCTGACCGTGGTACTCAGGAGTCCCATCCTAGACATGATACAAGACAGGACAAGTGGATTTAACAAGCAAGCAAGAAAGAACCACCCACGGTGTCAAGGCAGGTCAAGCTAAGTTAGCCGTCGCAACAACATTAAGTTATCAAGTCATGTTACAAGTCAGGAGTGCGCCACCACGGGCCACTATCAAGTTATCAAGTCACAAGGATTAATTACAAGTTACAAGTTAGGTGTGCACCCCACTGGGTCACTAGCAAGGAGATCAGAAAATACCAGGATCATAATTCATAGAAAATCCCGAAAACCGTACTAGTCATAAACAATTACTTGAAAACCGTGTTAGGCCGTGTCGGGTCGAGATAGTCGTGCTGTGTTGAACAGATCTCAGGAAACCCAATCCACAAAAGAGAAACCAAGTCGAGAAATAAAAACCAATACTCCAAGAACCAATGGGTTTAAACAAGGGGCCAGGGGGTTGGGCGTATGCGTAAGAGCACGCACGTAGGGGGAGCATACACGCAAAAGCACGCACGCCGGGGAGCAGCGTACGCACAAAAGCACACTCGCAGGGGAGCAGCGTACGCACAAAAGCACGCACGCAGGGGAGCAGCGTACGCACAAAAGCACGCACGCAGGGGGAAGCGTACGCTCAGGACATGCGTACGCTCAAGTCTGCATACCAGGGCACGCTCAAGTCTGCGTACCAAGGCACGCTCAAGTCTGCGTACCAAGGCACGCTCAAGTCTGCGTACCAAGGCACGCTCAAGTCTGCGTACGCAAGAGACACGCTTCCAACGGGAAGCGTACCCAAGTCTGCGTACGCAAGAGACACGCTTCCAACAGGAAGCGTACCCAAGTCTGCGTATGCAAGAGACACGCTTCCAACTGGAAGCGTACCCAAGTCTGCGTACGCAAGAGACACGCTTCCAACAGGAAGCGTACCCAAGTCTGCGTACGCAGTGCTAAAGAGCGCGCGCAGCTCAGTGGCGTAAGCTAAAAAGTTTTGCACATTGCTCACTGTCTTCTCCAAAACACCAAGAACTCCATGGTTGAACCCAAGCTTCAAAAGTTCATAACTTGGCCCACCGAACTCCAAATCCGGGTTTCCAAAGTTCTAACTTGGGTGAAATTGAATTCTCTTCCACATAGAAACATCAAAACCCATAAAAATCCAACTTAAATAGATCAAAACCATGCAAACCCAAAAATAGAGAAAACTTAGATCTAGAACAATGGAGACTCCAAATCACAAAAAGCCAAGTTCTAATATTGATCACCATGTCCTAATCTAGCAAATGGACAAATAAAATAGGGTTCTCATGTGGTGGCAAGGTGCACTTGCCTATGGGTGTGGAGAGTTGTGTGGAGGAAGAAGAAGAAGAAGAAGAAATTAATGGAGGTTTATGAGGAGAGAGAAGAAGTTGGTGGAGTTTTAAAGAGGGTGGGATGTGGTGTGTTGAGGGTGGAGCATAGGCTAAGGTGTTCCACTACACATAAAGCCAACCCAAACCAATTAAAACCGAGCCATGTCAAAACCCAAAATACAAAAAATACCGAAATTCCATAAGTTGAGAAAAATAAAAATACAAGCCAAAATCCAGATACGAGTATAAATACGAAATACAGGAAATGAGGGTGACACCTCGACATTCAAATTTAAGTTTAACCATTATCCCTCGAATCATTCACAACATCAATTTTCTCAAACCAATTTCACGTATTGTTCATCCGTTTATCTTAAGTCATCGACCAACGTATTTTCTCAATTCGCATCATTCCTTGCTAACTCAAACCATCGAGCAACATTCAATCTAATCCTTAGATTCATTGTGAAACTTCGAAATTTAACTTTTCATGCACGCTATCTTCCCATCGTGCTAACTTTCTCTATACAATTTTACCTATCGATTCCCTTTATCAAGTCATCCGTTCGCTACACCTTAACTTTTTTTCGATTTAATTTATCTACTTAATCACCTTCGTGTTTCATACTCGCACAATCCTCGATCTCGAGCACATTCCGTGTGCGTCAATTCCTAGGTTGTTCGAATCAACTCACCCAAATCTTCAAGACTACATCTTGTTCAACGACACTCAATCTAAGGCTTTGCACAACGCGATGCTTGCTGATAGACTCACTGACACCCCCGAATCCTCAATCGATCGATCGACATCCCTGAGGCTATCGCATACACCACTCAGGGATGAAGTCATTCAATAAATCCTCAACTTATCATTCGATTCACAAATCTATCTCCTCGAATTTCTGTTCGAACGATTCCTTAAATTTTAAGCACGCTCACCTATATCGCATCGACGATAACATCGTCGTTCGACAGCACCCCTATCGATAATCATCCCATTTACTCAATCAAGTCTAACTCATTCTCGTTCGACATAATTCGAATCCCACACTCAACTTTTCTAAGGTCGATGCGACTTTGGTATATATGCCCAGCCCGACTTAGCCAACCGTGATTACACGAACCATCTTTTTGTTTTATCAAAAACTGTTCTCCTATGTTTTGCAAAATAATTAGACTTATTGTATGGATATCCCGTAGGACATTTAAGAGAGAGCGCACCAACGATATCAACTTACGGAAGCAACACTTCAGATTTTGCGGAAACAACAGAGTTAAAGAATTCAATCGATAGTCCAAGGACGTAAAGCCGTACTCTGATACCATTATGTCATGCCCCGCTCCCGTAGGAGCGATCGTCCTCGCTAATGCGTGAGGCCGCACGAGCCTAGATTGCGCTCGTACAAGACAGGTTCCATAACGGCCGATTTTAGCGACTGCGACAGGGTCGTCGCACAGAAGTCCCATGCAGAGACATTGAATATTAGCAGCAGAATTTGAAGCAAAACACAAGTCATTGCAAAACACTCTTTTTATTGATATTGAAACAAAGGTTACAATGGGACGCAAGGCCAAGATTACAAGTCTCTCAAGCTCACTCAAGCTCACTCATCTCACATTATAAGTCACGCAGCTCTCTCTCATCTCTCAATAAATGACTTGAACCAGCGGATGCTTTGGAAGGCGACGTCCATACATTACGTCCCGTATAAGTCTTGAATCCATGCGGCCGTACGCTTCGAATCACCAAGGAACTCCGTGCCTTGACGCATCCAAGCGAGCTCCGCGTCACAAGCTTCTACCTGTGCCTGCACATAAAAACTATGTGGGTATCAGTACTCAACTGTACTGGTGGAATGAGCTCCTCGTCCACCCATACAAAACCAACACGTTAATTTTAGTCCCTTTATGATTATCTTTCTACTCTTTCCTTAGGATCGGTTTTAGGACAGACGCCTTGGCCTATTTTGTGTTTCAAGACCATTTCGTGCTTGCAACGCAACATCAACTCAACAACGTTAACCTATCAAGTCGTGCCTGCAAAGTGGTGCCTGCCTTACGGCTTAAAATCAGAGACGCAACTACGCGATAAGACCCCATTCCCGTGTGACCGTGCTATAAGTCATTATTGAGGTCGTGCCTCATAACTCGATGAGACTCAACCATATCGTCGCCTCGCGGCCCTTGCCGCCCCGCGGCCCTTTTGCTACTAAATTATCAACTGACCCAATCAAGACTTGTGGGTTAAGTGTCACTCGACCGACTTTCCCTTGCGACCTTTCCTGACTTAGACTCAAGACAACTCACATCCAAACTATGTAACTTATATACAGACAACATAAGACTCGACGCCACATCTCGTGCCGAAGCACGTCGCCTACGTTGCAACCAAATCTTAGGCCCAACATTTTGTGTTCCAACTATACTCACACATTTAACTCAACTTCCTTGATATACTACACTCAATACTCGACTCAATCCAAAGACATACATGCGGATCGTCGCCCATGCCGACTCATCTATATGAACTAGTCACTAGCGTCCAGCGTTATAATGGACTCCTTTTGAGCTTTTGATTAGATGGACGCTCCTTGCCAGCATGAGTAGCTAGCTCCGCTGCAAGTCCCCGCTAACTCGTGCGGTCATCCAGCACAGCTACGAATGTCTCTATCGCAACGGTTCCCATGGGCCGCCTGGGTCGTCGTTCGAAAAATAGTTTATTTTACCTTGTACAAGTTGTCCAATGACCATGCAAGACTCGACTTGAACTGACGTCTCACACAGTCAATCTACTTCTAGTGTTACCATCTCTTTCAGGGCTAAGTTCAACACTTCTCACATCTGAGACCTTGTCTCGACGACCCAGTCGCGAGCATTCTACTTTCTTGCCTCAACGACCCAGTCGCGAGCATTCTTCTTTCTTGCCTCAACGACCCAGTCGTGAGCATTCTTCTTTCTTGCCCTATCATTTCACTCAACTCATGAACAACTATTGAGACACTTTCCAAACTCAATGAATCAACTGTAGCCCGTGCCTTAAAATACTAAGTCCGTGCCATCGTGTCTTAAACCAACTTGAAACTCTATGTGACACCACCGCCCAAGTCATACTCTATATGACGGGCCTTACGATCGTGGGACTATATGGTTATACCCAACTATCGAACTCATAGGACCGTGCTTGTCATTACTCCTGATAGCTTAACATAACTTGCCTAACTTACTTTGCAACAACTTGAGGAGCAAAGGCTGCGTCAAGCTTTGCGTCATGGAAACGTGCCGTGCACGCGTTCGACTTTGAACAACCAAGTTAATTGGGGTGCCTAGACTTATGCCACAAGCCGTGCAATACAACTTAACCCGTCGGCGAGCAGAGGCTATGCCACGTCTTGGGCGAAGAGACCGTACATGCTTTATGAAGCATTTATGCGGGCGACGCCTATGAATTTGGCTAACTCTTAGCTTGTGGCAAAGACCAACTTTTCCTTCTTCCAAGCCACGGGGAAGGACCGAGTGTCATTTTCAAAGCACGCCGTGCACCAACTCTAATTCGACCGTGGGACGTTTTTCATGTTCTAAACTCGATTCGACACGTCAGAATTAATCTCTTAGCTATGTGGATTCGTCTCTTTTATTATTAAGCCTACATGTGCAAGTTGAAAACACGCAATTTATTATGTGAAGGCTGAGATGAGGTAAGTTCACCGAAACTACCCCACCTGAGCGATGTATTCGAGTCACCGTTGTAAGGCTAAGTCCGAACGCCGTCGGCATTTCGATTCCTCCGATTGACTGAGCGGGACGGGGCACTACATCTCCATCGACAACTATCCTGGCGGGCTTTTTGTAACCATCGGTGACAATGGTCCACCGGTCGAAGTCTAGATACTTGAGATAGAAACTCATCCTAGTTTTCCAATAGGTGTAGTTGGTTCCATCAAATAGGGGTGGCCTATGAGTGGACTGTCCTTCACCATGGTTGGAAAACATAGGTTGTGTGGTTGCCATGGATCAGCTCTAGGATGTTAGTCCTTGAAAAGAGAACAGAGCTCTGATACCAATTGAAGTACAGGTATGCAACTCTAGAGAAAGGTGAATAGAGTTTATAACGAAAATGATTAATTAAAAACTTAGACTCTTTTCACCAATAAAATAATCAGAGTAAAATAAATGCAGAAATAAAGTAGTCAAAGAGCAAGCACAAACACAGCAAGATTTTTAACTTGGTTTCCTTCGTGGAGGACTAGTCCAGGCCTGAGAACTCTAGCTCAGGATTGATATCTACTATTTATGAAATAGGGTTACAACCACGTGCATTTTCACAGAAGAGCATGCCAAACTTCTTTCAATGATCGCTGTGGCGAAACTTGGACTTTTCCAAGTGACTTACAACTTCTTGTACTTCAAACTTCTAGCTGAATCGTACCGAGCAACTTGGACGGTTGGGAAGCTTGAAAGCTAAGTTGGATGGGAAGGTAAAGCTCTTAATATGTAGGCTATGTAAGAGAAGAAGAAGAGAAGATTGGATGAGTTGAAATGAGAAAATTCAAGGCCTATTTATAGGGTTCTGGGTAGGCAGAATTCGGCCAGAATTCTGTGTCCAGAATTCAAATTTTTGGCCGTTGGACAACTAGCAGTGATCAAACCCTAAAAATCAGCTTCCTGTAATTTAGGGGGCAGAGTTCGGCCTGAACTCTGTGTGGAGGCAGAGTTCGGCCTGAACTCTGTGTGGAGGCAGAGTTCGGCCCGAACTCTGTCTCATATGGACAGAAAGTTCATAATAGGCTTCTGGCTGGATGGGCTGTTTTGGATATTTGCTAAGTGAACCTATAAAGATTAAGTCTAGCCCAAAGTTGCTCAGTATGACCCAACGTACATTTGCCTATACTCAAAAATAATAAAATTTACAGACTCCATAATACACAAAGTAGTAAATCTTCGAGCAGCTATTGACTTGAACTGATGTGATGAGTTGATTGATTAGAGCTTGATGTGTCAAATTAGACTATGACAAATATTGTTTTGTTAATTGTCAAGATTAGGTTGACTGTGATCCGGTTTGGGTCAACACCCTTTTTCTTCGTTTCTAATATGGATCGTGAATGGACAACCACGTTTTCTCGTTCCAACATTTTTTTAGGAATTTTACTTTGAATAACTGTGCCTTTCTTGTGGGTTATGAACACACCACCTCTTTCACATCCAACCATCACAATTTGTCATCCTGGGCGATTTTGGGTCGATCTGGATATCACTAGAACTATGTTGTTTTCCTGTCCAACTTCTCGACACAAATGTACTGCACCGTCGTTTGATTCAAACCAAAGATCGGTCCAGAATAAATAGCCTACATCGACTGCAATTGGAGCAAGTACCGCAAAATCGGAAGATGTCAAGTCCTACAATAGAACTTAAAAGTTAATAAAACTAAACAACTACATAAAGCATATATGAACATTTATGCAATTAAATAGGACTGCCAGAGAGGAGGCAGTCATTCACAATATGTAGGACTGTAGCAGGCCTGGCAGTCCTACTTATTGTGAAGGACTACCACCTCTCTGGCAGTACTAATCTATGATCTGGACTGCCAGATAGGTGACAGTCCTCTGTGTCAGTTTTTTATCCGATAAAAAGTTAAAATTTAGTTACCAAGAGGGCTTCCGAAGCATCAAAGTATTCTTCGGACGCTGCGGGAAGAGAGTTTACAACATTTGATGACCCGAATTCTTCCATGTTCAATTTTTTCTATATTAAACACATAATTCAACTTTTATATGTGAAATTCATGTTTAAAACTTTAAACAAATATTAATTTGATGACTTACCAATAAATGGGAGAAGTCAATGATACTATTACTAGAAATTTCACCAACATTCTTCCTAAAATTTAAGTTGGGGAAAAATTTTGGCTAGGTTATATTCTATGACCTAAAATGGGGAGGAAGAGAAGAAAAGAGTTAAGGGAGGAAGAGAATAAAAGAGTAGAGGGAGGAAGAGAGAAAAAAAAGAAAAGTAGTCTTTTACACCTAATGTTGGACTGCCCCCAAGTAAAAAAAACTGATGACAAACTTGTAATATTTGCAAACATTTTTGGACTGTCCCCAAATAAACTTGGTGGTGTCCTTAGAAAAAACCTAATTAAAATATAGAAGATTCCCTCTAACTATTTTTCAAACCAACTTGTAACTAACTTGTAACAACCTCTAACTACCCTAACTAATTCCTAATCAATTCTAACTATCGAACTTGGAACCCAAGTCACCTTCTCCTATAAATACTCCTAATGATGATTAATATTAATTATTCCTACTCATCTGCCTTGCCCGTGTCCAGCTTGTGTCCAGCCGTGTCCACCACATTTCATTAGATTCTTCTAGCTATTACATTTATAACTTCTGTATCCAGCATCTTGGACATATCGACACTAACCCCGTCCCCGTATCCAAACAGACCTAGACACAGTTACAGACCATTCGCTAATTCCTGTGTCCAGCCAAGTATTGGACACATTACCAACACACATAGCAAACCCTAACCCTAGCTTTATGACCGGAGTTCGCCAGAGTGCCACCATCTCCACCACCGTGTAGATCTGCCGCTGTATCCGACCATCTCTATCGTCGGAGCTTCCCAAGCCAGATCCGTCGTCCAACGATCTGCTCCGCCCACCGGAGCCGACGAGTCATCGATCTGTACGACCGTTGCTGTCTCCGTCCAGCCGTGTCCAGCCATGACACAGTACTGTACCACCCCCACGATCGAGCCTCTCCGAGACCCCGATATCTGGATCTTCTTCGACGACCGTACTGTCTATAACCTCTATCTCGCCGCCTCCACTCACTCTTTTGCCGCCTCCTCTGTTCTCGAGCCTCGCCGAGATCCGCTTCTTGCGCCTCTGGCCACTGACCGGACTCGCACTGACTCCATATCCGACGTTGACCTTGGTCTTCGACATCTCGCGTCGAGCTTTGTTCTAGTGCCTAGTCAGCCGTTCGGCACCTCGATCTCGCCGTGGTGAGCAGATCCCGACCGAATCTAAGTCGCCTCGAGTAGCCAAGCAAACTTTCTCTCGCCCAGCTACCAGTAGCCAACCGCAGCTCCTCAAAGTGCCGCTCAGGTGAAACCCTCACCTTCATGACCTTCTTCTTCATCTTCTTCTTATTCTTCTTTCTTTGTTTTTCGGGTTGGCTGTGAGTATGTGCATGTGTGGTGAAGAGAGTAAGAGTAGAGAGAGAAGATAGAATTAGGGTTAGGGCTGAAAGCTCTGGAGTGTGTGTGAGGAGGGAGAAAGGAGAGTGTGAGGGGGTGGGGTGTTAACCCTAGGGTTTGGGCCGGGTCTGCAGGCCCTGGGCCGTGGACTTTGTAAGAAATAGAAAAAAAAATATGAATAGGCTGGTGAAGCTGGGTTGAGCCCAGTGGGTTTTGGAACTGGATTTTGATATAGAGAGGTTATTAGAGTATATGATGGGTTGGGTTAATGGGTTTTAAGCATTCATTGGATGTAGTTGTAGACTAATAGTAATTGGGCTTAGTCTAGCCATTACAAGTAACAATTGGGCATAGAGTTGTGGGTTATTGGATTTTTGGTGGCTTTGAGTACTGTTGGGCCTAAGTGGATTCAAATGGTTTGGGTTATAGGCTTCAGTAATGTATGGATTGCTCTAATTGATTTTTGGTAAAATTATCAAGTAGGCCCTATCAGGTGTGAGTGTCGGTATAATCGGTCGGTATTTGGTCGAACTTTTCGGTATTTTTTAAATCGATATTTGAAAAATCAATACCAATACCGTACCATTTGGAAACAGTTTTTTCGGTTTCGGTTAAATCGGTATTCGGTCGATTTTTGTTCGGTATCGGTATTTTACCAATTAATATTTGATTAATCAACACACTTAATATTGTAGAACCTCTTAACTTATAATATATTTTTTTTACTTTTTTGGAAGCATTAAATTTCAAAGCCAAACCTCTACCAACCAAACAACTAATCAAAATTATTAGAACAATATGTAACAAGCCGCAAACACCTAAAAATGAGCTTAAAGATCAAACGCGGTCACTATGTTTAATCTTTAGTATAAGTTTAAGTAATCAAAATTCACTTCAGAATTCTACGAGAACACAAAAACATAAGCTCAAAAGATCACAAACTCAATTCTCAGCGTTCTTAACATAACTTCAAGTCCATTAAAATACATTCTAAGTTCTAAAAAACTGATTAAAACAAAGATAAAAATAAAAATATAAAATTAATCACGAACAACATTCTAAAAAAAGTATATATATTTATTTTATTTTATTTTATTTTTTTTGTGTGTGTCCATTTCTTGAGGCCGCCAGCTTGGGACCGTGGCCGCCCTGCGACCACCCAGCCATCCCATGCCAACGGGGGGCTCGAACTTGAGATCTCCCCCAAGTGAGCCCCCCTCCCTAACCACTTGGGCTAGGGAGCTTGGACAAAAAAAAGTATATATATATATATATATATATATATATATATATATATATATATATATATATATATATATATATATATATATATATATATATATGATCGGTTCGGTTCGGTATTTTCGGTATGGTATTACACTCAAACCGTTACCACTACCATTATACCATATTTTAGTCGGTTCGGTAATTCGATATCAGTACATAATTTCGGTTCAGTTTTTCTGAATATTTTTAATCGGTATTCGGTCGGTTTTTTCGGTATCGGTCGGTATTTGCTCACCCCTAGTCCCTATTATATTAGGGTTGACTTTCAGAGGTTTTTTGGAAGTTGGTGAGCCTTGTAGGTTGAGGACCAGAATTATGTAAAAGAAAAGGAATGAAAGTAATAGAGAAGAATATGGGCCTTGGGTTCTAATTTGGCTTAGACTTGGGCTAAGTAATGTGAGTTTAGGAAATAAATTTCAGATAGTTATTAATGATCGGATTCTCATATTCATAGGTTTTAGAACTATACTCACCAAGACAAATTCGGAACTAAAGGCAAGTACTCTGTATTTATGTTTCTCAATACTTAATAAATGTAAATCTTTATTGTTAGTCATTTTGCATATTGAGACATGACTTCGACACGACGTGATTAAAGTATGACTCTGCATCATTGATATGTATCTAACTCTGAATCTGACTCTGACTCTAATTTCTGAATCATGGGGAGGGAAAATGATAAGTAGATATGTGGCTAACCATTGTACTGTACGAATCATAGTTCGACATACACCGCACATATGTCGAACCTGGCCAAATCTGAACCAGCCTTAGCCGGCCACATATTGAAAACGACATTTCAATTCATGTAGGATTTAGCTTGATTATTATTGTTCATAGTCTATTTCTCGTGATTGTTCGTATTGCAGGTTGCATTTCATTACATATTCTATTGCATTGTCTGGTTCAGTTTCTATCTTCTATTATTGCTTTATTTTGTATTGTGTAATATTATACGGGGACGTACTTTGCTCCTTTTTTGACTGGATGGTTGTCTATTATGTGTTAGCAGGCTAGCATAGAGAGATGTTTTGGAGGACTTTGAATTAGTTTAGACCATTGATGTATTATTCTTATTCATGTTGTATATTATTTCGAGGATTGGTCGGATTTGTCTCCGGGATGAGATGGACATGTATTATGTACAAAAGAGATATAGTGGATTGTGGTGATCGTGTGCATGAGTGGTAGTGTAACGTTCTGCTTTAGTTTTGTGATTGAGCATAATTTATGATTTCTGAGATTAATAATGACTATCGAGGTTTAGACAGCTCACTACCGTCGATTCTGTGGCGTAGGCTGGACGTACTCACAACCCGTACCCGATCATGTGAGAGCGGGGTGTGACACCTTGTCAATGCGTTCTAAATATGAAAACCTATGTCATGCCTACATAGGATTGAATTTTTATATATAGAGGCATGACATGGTATATAAAGGAACCTAAGGTCTATTGTGTAGTAGGTTAATTGTGCTCAACAAAATATGTTGGGCAGCCACCAATAGGTTTAGAGGAAGAAAAAGAAGAATAGAGATATTGAAGGAGAGAGAAATTAGGTTTCTCAGATCTTCTTGAGTGTATCTCTGAGGATTTTTTTTGTACTCTTTTTGTACTTCCTCTGATAATTGGGGTTTCGAAGTTGTAACGATCTTAAAAAGTATTGTAACCTTATTTGGTAGTGATTTCACTCTCTCGGTTGTTTTTTTACCGGTTAAGATTTTCCACTTAATTATTGTATTTTTGTCTTGAATTGGGTGATCTTTATTTTTCTGCATAAGTCAACCACCGTGTTTGGTATGGACGGTTGTCGGTTCGTCGTGAACGCTCATCTTGAAAAATAATTTTCGCTTTTATTGCCAACATGAACCTCCTTACCATTACATGTTCTTTTCTATGATCCAATTGTCTAATTATAAAGCCTATCAAATGTTAATGTTTAATGTTGTTATTGCCGCAGCACAATTAATCTCTAAGGGGTTGTTTAGTTCAAATTTTAGAGACTCCATGTTTGATAAGTGTGTCATTGGAAGAAAATATCGGAGGGGCCTTAGATTCTCACATATGTAGAAAAGTAGAACCCTCGAAAATATTTTTATTTTCTAGAAATGTTGGTAGGGTACATTAAGTATAATTTCTTTTAAGATAATACCCTCAATGACACAAATTAAATTTAGATAATAATAGCATAATAAAATTGATGAAAAATATTTATGAAAACTTACACAAATTAAGATTCTTATTCCTGCTTAAATCAAACATTGGAATGAAAAAAAAAATTGAATTTTGTGGGCACTACACCAAAATAGCCATTTTGGAACGGAGGAATTATGTTCCAAATAATTTCCGGAACGCCTATATGGCGTGCCTAATTGTGGGCTGCCAAATATCTTGGAACGGAATGCAAGCGTTCCAAAAGACATATATTGGAACGGTTTAAAGGCGTTCCAGATTTGGAACACCAATGTAGTGTGCCTAAAAAGCATTTCAAATTAAATTTTTTACACTTACTGGAACAGCTAGAAGGTGTTCCAGTTTTGGAACACCTTAAATGCATTCCTAAGAAAGTGTTTCAGTTTTTTTTTGCATTTAAAATTAAAAAGTGTTCCAGTTTTGGAACACCTGCCAAGTGTTCCTAAAAAAATTCATATTAATTTTGCACCTTACAGGAACCGATAAAAAGTATTCCAGTTTTTTAATAACTGGAACGCATATTAATATATACACAATATATTGGAACGCATATTAATATATAAACAATATATTACACAATTGACAATATCTTCCATAGCAGAAGTACATGCAATTACATTGTTATGAACTCTCTTTTTTCATCAAACTGATTAACCAAATGGCAATTGACAATATCTTCTATAGTACAAGTACATGCATTACATTGTTATGAACTCGGTTTTTTTCTCAAACTGATTAACAAAATGACAATTGACAATATCCATTGTGGACATTGAGGGTAAAAATGATGCCATAACAAAAGTTTGCACACAATTCAAAGGCTTCTCCTCCACTACGGGATATAGAAATATTGTTCTACTCATGAGCTTCATCAATAGAGTACAACTCTTTAGAAATGTTGATCTCCTCATGAGCTTCAGCAATTGACATGAAACTGCATGATAAATGAGGAAGAGGTTGAGGAAAACTAGATAAATTAGTGAAGACTCAGTTTAACATGAAACAATACCTTTAATCTCAAGACAAAATAAAACAAACGCAACATTGAAAATAATTTTACTAGAGTACAACTTAATCATGTTCCATAAAATCTACTACATGGTTAAATAATTTCAACAGTTGCATCTTAGAGACAGTTTTCATCTAAATATATAAACACACATATAAAATAGATGGATCAGTATTCAATAAAATAAGCGTTCCAGATTGAAAAGTACATAGTGTTCCTAATTTGTCATTTTGGTGTAGTGACATATTCTCAAACATAGGCATAGAAATGTTAGAATTCTTTTCCCATGTAAAATGAATGGAAAAATTGATTTCTAGGAATACAAAACTTTCATCCAAAGATCCCCTAAGTGCCTTGGCTCGGCCTACCTTAGCGCTCGATGTATCGATAATCTATAGCGATTGGTGCATCATGTTTGCCTCCATCCACGGAAACCTCGCTGGCCAGCCTCTTCGTCCTCCTCTGCCTCACGATCTCCACCATGGAAGAGAGATGACGATTAGATCAATAGGTATGTGTGGACCAATACAGAGTAGTTTATTTGACGACCACCAAGATAAACCTATGTTGTAGTCTTCAGACGCCATGGATTGAATCTTAATTAATTAACGTTTTGTTTCTGTTAGGGTTCGGCATTGGGCCGGTCTGGGCCCATAAAGTATGGACTTGAGTTGGGCATTGGCATGGGCCGACCTTTTTTGGTCCTAGAAAAATTTCGGATCGGACTGAGACTTAATTATTATCTATGAAGTTCAAATATGTCTACAAGAGTCTAATTGTTTGGACCAAATCAGTCAACCGGACTAGTTCTATAAAATAAAAATAAAAAAATCCAACCTAGCTCCGTACACAGCATCAATTTGCCCAAAAGTAAGTCATCGTGGCATACCGAACACAAGCAGCACTTGCCAAAATAAATAAACATATATATATGGGTTGATGCTTATCCCTAGCCTAGTTGTATATTAAATTGCTACAGAATAAGAATACAGCATAGAAAGCAGGGAAGAGAATGTACAAACTATGGTTAGAAATAGTACATGAACGCAGTATTTTTTTCTTTTTCTTTTTTGTTCATTAAGAAAATCCGAGATGGCCGTATTTGAAAAAATCCAAAATATCATCTTTCAATCCTCTCATACGCAAAACTCCAGTATGCTCAACTAAATCCTTTCTGTCATCATTTAGGGGGCGTTTGGTATGCGGAATACTATATAGCCGAAAATTTTATATTTCCGGGAATCAAATTTCAAGGAATTAAATTTCCTGAAAAATTGCATTCCCATGTTTGGTGACAATATAAATATTCCCGAAAAAAAATAAAAAATAATAATAACGCAAAAAATAGAACAAATATAAAAAAATCGGTAAAAACGACAAAAAATCGGTAAAAACGAAAAAAATGGTAAAAACGACAAAATAACAAAAAACGACAAAAACGATAAAAAACGACAAAAAAATCGTTTAAAAACGACAAAAATGACCAAAAAGCGACAAAATATGTATAAACGACAAAAAATAACAAAATAAGGGTAAAAAACGACAAAAAATAACAAAACAAAAGGGTAAAAACGACAAAAAAAACAAAAAATGGCGGCAAAAACGACAAAAAATAACAAAAAATCGGTTAAAACGACAAAAAAATGGGTTAAAACGACAAAAAAAAATGGGTTAAAAACGACAAAAAAAAACTAAAAAATGACAAAAACGAAAAATAATCGATAAAAACGACAAAAAAGGACAATAAATCGGTTAAAACGACAAAAAATAACAAAAAAATCGGTTAAAACGACAAAAAAGGTTGAAAACAACAAAAAATCGGTTAAAATGACAAAAAATAACCAAGAAGCGACAAAAACGACAAAAAAATCGGTAAAAGCGACAAAAAAAGCGTCAAAAATGACAAAAAAAACACCATAAAATCAGTAAAAATGACCAAAAATTGACAAAAACGATAAAAAACGACTACAAATCGGTAAAAATAACAAAAAAGCTTAAAAACGACAAAAAATCGCTTAAAACGACAAAAATTGACAAAAAACGACAAAAAAGACAAAAATTGGATAAAAACGACAAAAAATAATCAAAAAATGACAAAAAAAGACAAAAATTGGGTAAAATCGCTTAAAACGACAAAAAATTGGTAAAAATGACAAAAAAAACGATAAAAACGACAAAAAAAATAATCAAAAAGTGACCAAAAAAAGACAAAAAATAGGCAAAAACGACAAAAATCGCTTAAAACGACAAAAAATTGGTAAAAACGACAAAAAAATGACAAAAAAAACGATAAAAACGACAAAAAAAATAAAAAATGTTCAAAACTAATCAAAATTGATCAAAAAAAAAGAAAAAAATTTAGACAAGTTTTTTTTTTGCCGGGCAAAAAAAAATACCCACCTATTCTCAAGGGATAGAATTCCCATGTTTTCTGGGTAAACTATTTACCCGGGTATTTATAATTTCCAGGAATAAATTTTTTATAAGCCAAACAAACGTGGTAATAGATTCACATCTTAAATTTTTCCAGGAATAAAAAAAAAATACCGCGTACCAAACACCCACTTAGGTCTTTTGTTTGATGGGTCGGACTTTTCAGATCGGACCCGGACGAGCTTGTATCGGACGTATCTTGAACCGGACTTGGACGGACAAATGCTTAGCCCAAGTCCTACCATGTACTAATATGGATCGGACAACCAGACTACCCTAATGACCTGCCTGTATCAAACTTTAGCCCATCAGACCGGACGGACTTTTTGGGCACCCATGGGCCTCAGGCCCAATGATGATCCCTAGTTTCTGTTGTTTGGTTTTGTGATATTTAAGACTTGAACTGAACCTACCTCATTTAAGTCAATTAAAGACCGTCAATCTGTAGACAGAATCGAGATGATAGAGTATGTGGATGTAACAGTATTGTATCAGTAAACATTGACAAGCCTAATTTTAAGAAAGATATAAATGCAAAGAAATTGCATGTTAACAAAAGTTTCTTCATCTACAACTTTGGATCTTCACTTTCACCAGCCTTCACAATATAAATCCATTTATCCATTAACCACACGCCAGAGTACAGACTAAGAACAGAGTTTGTTGCAAACAATAAAATCCATACACCCTTCAAGTTTAAATCCATCCGATTTAAGTTCCCAATTTTTACCATCACTTGTGTTGTGTCAGATAAGTTGTTATTACAAAATATTTATGTAAATTATACGAGAACATTTTTAAGTCAACTTTCTGATCTAAAGAATAAATGTAAGAAATTGTACTAATTGTCTAAACTTGAGCTGCTGGGTACTGGCGATCACACAATGATTACTGAAATCCATTTGAACATACATTAATACAAATGGTGTATTCTGTAGTAACACAGAACAGAACAGGAGCAAAACTGCAAGAACGTCGCTTGTTGCTACACCTTTGTTGAAATTTGTAAATAAATCCGCCTCTTCCACCTATTTTCTCCGCTTATACCTGAGATGAGTTCAAGAACAAACAAATTTATACACCAATTTAGTTATCATTAAAAGATTTGACATTTGTGGAACTAGAATCGTAGAAGAAAGAAATATTATCATGTCTCAAAAACATGAATGAATAGACGATAACGTCTGATGAGCATTTTGTCAGTAAATATAGAAAGGAGCAACCATCTCAATATGGCATGATAATTTTTGAACATTCTAAAAACTTCCAAGAGCATGCATAAGATAAATCCATAAAACAGTTTATAATATTATTTACTGGTCAGTTCTATCTTAAAAAATACAATTCAGTAGAGAGGGAAAAAAACGGTTTTAATCACCTATTTCACATGGAAAGGTACAATCTCTTTTTAATGTGGAAAAAAGAAGAGAAAATTAGACCCAAGGCCTTTAACTTTGCAGGATGTGATTAATTTAGATGGATCACATCCAAGTTCTGGCAAGGTTCAGGTTGACAAGTTAACTGGGTTCCTGGCATTTCTGCATCATTTTAGGCTAACCGGGTTCCTGCATCATTTTAGGTTAATCTTGAGTGAATTCTCTGATTCTTCAATTGAAGTGCTGGGTTATCTAACTGTGTTAGGGTTCACCCCATCATCTCCACCTATTCTGCCTGCCCTCATGGCACCTAGCATTTGCCACGACAAAAGTCATGGAGATCCAAGTGGGGAATAACTTGCACAAGAAAAAGGGCTTGATCGTGGTGTGTATTGAGCCATCTGCTTTCCAATTTCCTGAATATTGATGGTCTTCATCTCTTGATACCATAATACGTTGCTTCCTAAGGCAGCTCCGATATACTAACCAAAACTCTCAACAAAATGGTTTCCTTCACCATCCTATACCCCATCTAAACTAACCCGATCTCCACCCCTACCTTCTAGGGTCTGGCAATGGTTGTGTGTTTATTGCTCCTTTGCTCTTCTTTAATATTTATATAAAAATAATAATCATATTTATACATTTATGTTGTTGGTCCTGGCAGATTCCAAATTCAAAAAATGGGCAGGTTCCAATTTCAAAAGGGACTGGGTTGGGTCACATAAGTCGAGGCTGATTGAGGTGGCCGACCTTCTAGGGTCTGGCAATGGTTTGTGTGTTTATTGCTCCTTTGCTCTTCTTTAATATTTATATAAAAATAAGGCTAAATTACAACTTGATACCATCAACTATTCAAGTTTTTCAACTTGATACCCTCAACTTTGATAGGTACTAACTTAATACCCTATTTCAACTAATATTTTTAAGTTGATACCAAAAAAAAAAAAATTATTCCTAAAATACCCCCACCCCCTACCCCTTGGCTGCTACTTCTCAACCCCCTCCCCCCCAACCCACGGCGGCCATTACCAACGCCGCCACCCCCCCCCCCCCCCCCTTCCCGCGGCCATCCCCCTCCCTCCCTTCAACCCGGCCCCGACACCCCCCCTCCCTCACGGCTGCTACTTGCCCTCCACCCCCACCCCCGGCGGCCATCCCCCCCTCCCCTCCCCTCGGCACCGACCACCCCCCTACCCACCCCCGGCCCCGACGACCCCCTACCCGGTTCCGGCCCTGCTCCTGCCGCCCGATCGTGCGTGCTCGCCGCCCGCCGGCCACCCGCAGCGGAGAGGGGGAGGGGGGAGGGGGAGAAGAGAAGGGGCAATTTGGTCCAAAAAAATTTCAGGGTATCAAGTTGGTACCTATAAAAGTTGAGGGTATTAAGTTGAAAAGGTGTGATAGTTGAGGGTATCAAGTTACAATTTAGCCTAAAAATAATAATGATATTTATACATTTATGTTGTTGGTCCTGGCAGATTCCAAATTCAAAAAATGGGCAGGTTCCAATTTCAAAAGGGACTGGGTTGGGTCACATAAGTCGAGGCTGATTGAGGTGGTCGTGTAAGGCGGGCAAGGGACAGCATCTACAAGACCTAATTGGACGTCTAATATGAAGATATAGACGTCTTTAATAGCATTTATAATGTCTATATTTATGCATTTTTTTTAGTAGTAACTAAGTACCAAAATGTTCTGTACAAAGAAATGTCTCCAATTATATCTTGCACAATCACGACCATGCAAAATCACTTTAAACCATGTTTCAGGTATCTTTGGATCCAACATGATTGTCGAGAAAGTGGTGTGTTGGAACCACGAATATGGCCCTATGGAGGAGTACCCATGCAGGCCTCGCACACGGCTTATCTGAGATGCCTGATGTCACTCTCTTAATATTGGTCCCTCGATGTCGAACAAACTTTGGCATTTGACTCCATCAGTAGTAACAGATTCATCATATCTCACAGCCTCCGTCTTCAAGTTACACAGTTGCAATCCTTGGGAGTAAAGATCTCCAAAAGAGTTGAGATTTCTTTTAAAATAGGAAACATTCACTCAGAGCTCTAACTACAGTATCATGCAGTCATATATAATTGTTCCAATATCATATTGCTGGTATACTACTACCTGATACAAAACCAATGGTCTAAGCTGTAAGTATGTCCCTGTGATCTGTGAGGGCACAAACAATACGAGCAACCTAAATCTAGCACCACCTTATGAACTAGGAACAGATTGTAGGTGATCAAAAGGATTACATCAGTCCAATCAATGGTTTTCCATCTGCAACACCTACAACCAAAGAAGCCTTCCACTTCTTTCACCTTTTTCTTCGTCAATCATGTCGTACTTCCTTAACAGGTGACAGTAGCCACACTCAAATCTTCCTTATAATTCAGTAAACCATAGCCAACTAGATTCTTGCCTGTGTTTCTCACAGTTGTAAAAGATGCATGCAGAAGCAATAAGATGTTGTGCAACCGTTAAAGCATCTTCCCATGAAAATAAATATTGCACATTTGCACTACAATTTAACATCACAAAAGAATATATTAAACAGGAAAGTTCGATAAACCTATTATTTCTGTATGCTTACAGATGTCGCACTGGAGATGGGCACCGGGTATCTAAGTGTGCAACAATCAAAAATAAAGACACACGAACAGGGTTACAGGGCTATATATTTATGTCATTTGTAAATGTACATAACTTTGAACATCTATATGTCGTTTGAGTCTACGTTGGACTTCAACTTAATAAGTATGTGAAATCTTATAGTATTTGCTAAAAAGAGATGCAAGACACTCCATCTCATTAATATTTTATTATCAATAGAAAACACAGGTGTCTGACATGGATGTCGTGTTCGACATGGATGGACATAGCAAATTGTAGTAGGGGGCGCTACATATCATAGAAATAAAACCATGCTTTGGCATAAAAACAAGTTTTTTGAAACAGAAATAACAAGAGAATGTTGAAATCCTTCTAAATTTCAGCCAGCCAAATTTTATGATCGCAACAACCTACCTATAGAAAGAAACTGCAGCACAGAAGAAATTTGGATCTCCAAGTATCTCAAGAAATAGATTAAAAATAATCCCAAACGAAAATATTTGTGCCTCATCACAAAGATTCCAGGATATATTGAAAGAAGAGATAATAACTGCAGTGCACCCATACCTAGATTTGCTCTTAAATGAACTCTTAGGCTTCTTCCTTCCTGAGAGATTCTTAGAGGTAAGAGATTGTTTTCTTTCACTCATATCATTCTGAAAGAGTTCAAGCATCTCCTCTCTCCTTGTTTGATTCTTCTGAGAAGGTTGCTTAGCTTTATTGCCAGCATTTCTGACCTTTTTCCCACTTTCACGAGCCTTAATTACAGACTTCATTGCTTTTGCTCGCTGATAACCCAGATCAACTAGTGATTTCCCTGTCTTTCCCTTCTTACCACTTTCAGTTTTCTGCAGTCAGTATACAAGTCAAGTAAATGTCCTAAGGAGTTGGTTGATGTTCATGCATGAAGACAAAACAGTTGCAAAACTCAAAACAACTTTCTTAGTAAGAATTTATCAGAAAGAAAAAAAGAAGAAAAACTAAAAAAATCTAACATTTTACAGAACAGATACTAAAAGCCAAGGACAGGTATGAACCTTTTCTGTAGCATTATCATCCTCATTCTCTAACATCTCACGAGCAGCTTCCAGTCTTCGCCTTTTCTTACGAGGTAAATTTTTCTATTAAGGAAAAAGATAGGACAAAGATATCAATATTTAAGAATTTGCACCAATAACTAAATGTCTGTTCCTAGATGTAAAGCTCATTAGTGAATACTTCAACATGTGTGCCAAATCTTACTATTGCTCATACCCACTACCAAAAACTCTTGTTACAAGGACTCGCAAATGGGACCTACATAACCTAAATGATAATGAAGAGCGACATTGAATTTTAAGAGAGGTGGCACAAATAATATGAAATATCTAATAAACATGTCTCCAAAACACCAAAAATATTTCCACCTATTATTTAAAAGACTAAAATATACCTCACGCTCCCTTTTCCTTTTCTCCTTCAGCTTCAGTTCTTCAGCCTGTTGGGAACTGAGTACCTCATTTGAACCACTTTTTTGATCCAAGGATTCCTGCAGAACAACGTTGATAGAATATTTTGATATTGTAAAGAAAGGTTATAGGGATGTAGTATACGTTAACAGTTAGACGAAAATTGTCAAAACGAACACTTCGCCATAATGGAAACTGTTTTTTTTTTCACTCATGGTGGAGCATAGAATAGAGCTTTGTTAATATGGAAGTTGTATGTGTAATCAATGTCAATTGATGTGTCAAAAGTTAAAGTTTACAAATGCCAAATCATATAGAGGTTTCGTCATCCCACCAATTAACAAACAGACCATGGGCTAGCAGAACTTACTTTCGCTGCTTTTGCTAGAAGCATCTTTTCCCTCTCAGTTGCAAACCAGGTCTTTTTAGGGCGTGAAAATATTTCTTCTTTATGCTTGATCATATTTTCTGCCTGAAAATTTCAAAGATTGTGGAAATCTAAATTAGGTAAAATATGTAGAGTCTATTTTCAAATTACACTGGTTAAATATATTCTATAAAGTTTAGAAACACCAAGAGAGGATGCATAGAACCTTTGTTGCTTCCATTTCCGCTTTTCTTAAAACTTTTTCTTCCCTGCAACAAAAAAATGCTTAGAAAGGTGTCCCATGGAGTAAAAACACAATTTTATCTTCCTAAAAAGAAGAAAAACCTTTCTTCCTGAAGAATGACAGTTATCTGATCCTCCATTTGTTCAATCAACCGACTCCACTCAACTATTGACTTGTCTGCAACAATTCTACTTTTCAGCTGTGAACCAGTTTTTTTTGCCTGTTGAATTCAACAAACCTTATATATGATAATGTACCTCAGGCATAGAGCAACCAACTCCCATTATACCTTCCATCTTACATAGTAGTAGTTTATTCAGAATGACATAGAGAAGAGAACTTAGTCAGGACACTATTAATATGCAAGCATGATTATAGTTTTGTTACAAAATTAACATCATAAACCTCCTGATTTGTGTGACAATAAATCATTTGGAACATGGAGGACGAGAAGATGATGAAAGATACATATTAATAAGAATTCTCATAATATTTAATAGAACAAAAATGCTGCTCGCAAATAAATCATATATAACAATGTTAAAGTTGTATATGTAGAGAAATTTTAAATGTAGTGGAAAAGAGAGTAATTATCGAGATGCAAACTTGCACTGATATATGATACATCTGCAGGAACCATCATGCAAATTCACTGATATATGTACCTCAGGCATTTAGAGCAACCAACTCCCATTATACCTTCCATCTTACATAGTAGTAGTTTATTCAGAATGACATAGAGAAGAGAACTTAGTCAGGACACTATTAATATGCAAGCATGATTATAGTTTTGTTACAAAATTAACATCATAAACCTCCTGATTTGTGTGACAATAAATCATTTGGAACATGGAGGACGAGAAGATGATGAAAGATACATATTAATAAGAATTCTCATAATCTTCAATAGAACAAAAATGCTGCTCGCAAATAAATCATATATAACAATGTTAAAGTAGTATATGTAGAGAAATTTTAAATGTAGTGGAAAAGAGAGTAATTATCGAGATGCAAACTTGCACTGATATATGATACATCTGCAGGAACCATCATGCAAATTCACCAACAGATGAAAAAGAATGTTAAAGTTGCTGACAAACTACGCAGAGTTCCTTAATTAAACCGAGGAGAACCACAGCAAATGAAATGAGTATTACAATTCATTGCATCGTTCTCAGTAGGTTATATGATTTGGTATTGCAAATATACTTTTCCAATTTTGTTACAAAATAGCAAATGTGGATGAATGACAAAACATAATATTCATGATAGTTATAGAGTACTCACAATAGCCTTTAAGAGAGAACGATCATTATCAGTAACGAATGTAACAGCATATCCTTCTCTACCAGCCCTAGCAGTACGACCAACACGATGAGTGTAGCTGCATAGAAAAGAGATGTATTAGATTGATGTACACAAAACAAAATGATCCAGTATATAACTAGGTAGTTCGAAACTGATGCACATTAAAAGACCATAGAAAATCGAGAATATAAAGCTAAATCAAGGCCACAGAAAATCATAATTCAACAAAGGGTACATGATTGGAGATATGCTAGGTCAATTAAGATTGCATTAGGCAGAAGGTAGAAATAACATAAAAAATTGCTCATTGACAATACAATTGACAAGAAATTTCGATTAAAAGGACTAGCCACTATATTTAATCAGATCAGATCTGATTATGTCAGATATTAAGGAAACACAATTTATTTGGCTCTACAATATACCCATATTAGAGATGAATGCATATCCTAATAGAAAATCTTATCCCTTCTACTCCCATTCATAGTCCAGAAGAATTTTGAAGTTTCCTTGGTCTCATCAATGTTTTAAAAGGCGAGAGGCACACTCAAGGCACTATGGTCGAGGCATGCAGAATGGCGTGGGTTTCAACGAAGTGACATACACATTTTTGGATTTTCTTTTTAACAATATAGTTTCAAATACACAACTCATATTATATCTAACCAATTCATAACACCATTAAAATAATGAGAACTCGAGTATATAAATCATAAATAACCGGTTAACCATCGTCAAAAGAAACTATCACGAGTGCACAAAAATAGAAAATTAGCAAGACCCCCAAAATTTATCATTATCCATATTACCGTTTAAGATGGACAAGTGACAATACATCAAATGAGTTTATTCGTGGAAAGTTACATGGCGTGAATTGAGGAAGAAAAGAAGAGAAAAAAATCATTTTAAGTGGTTTGGACATGGAATGCGGACCTATAGATGCTCCGGTAAGGAGGAGAGGTAAGATAGTAGTTAAATGAGCAATTAGGACTAGAGATGTGCCTAAACCAACATGGATTGAAGTTTTAAAGAAGGATATGGTTAATTGGTTGCAGACGACGTGGTCCTCAACAAAAATAAATGGAGAAAGAGATTGAAACAGTCGGCCCCAAAAATATGGGATGCAGTATTTGTTATTGTTGTATTCATGTCATCATAAAACATAAAACATACCAACAATAGACAGATAACTTAATTGACTTGATACATTTGATAGTTTTCCTATCCTTAGGATGCAGGTGACAATATTTTCAACCATGAAGGCGCATGAACTTTTCTTAATTGACTTGATAGCAAAAAAAAGTAAAGGTAGAAAAACAATTAATTACAAAAGAAAGATTAGTTGAATTAATATATCAACACTAAAATACTAAAATCTATTAGAGAAAAGAAAAAATAGAATAAGAAAAAAAAAATAAGTAAAGAAAAAGCACTAGATTGTTCGTGCTCTTCAGGTGTGCCACTTGAGTAGGTGTGAGGCACAACAACAATAACAACAAAGCCTTCATCATAAATTTTGGGGTAGGCTGTTTGAATCATCTTCTTCCATTCGGCTTTGTTAAGGGCAATCTTCTATGTAAAGCTAACAAATTCTATATCCTTCTTCAACATTTTTGACACGAGGTGGAGGCCTTAAAAGTAGGGGCCTCAGGTGCGCCGAGGTGAATGAGCCTCTCGCATAAAACGAGGCACAAGGATAAGCCTCGCACCTCAAATGCACTTAGGCACACACATCACTGGTTTTAAAAAACTTATACGCATATACTACAAGAAATAAGGATGGTTTCCCCTTTTACACAAATCCCTTCTGCTTATTATGATAAGCCCCCTTGCATACACTTCCAGGATAGAAGGTTAGGCGCAACATAATTACATTGATGTTTGGTGGAATATTCTCAAATAATCAAGAAAAATCACAGAGTTTGAGTACAATTATGTTAGGAAAGTTTTAAGAACTAATAGTCTTCACCTACCAAAATAAGGATCCAGACTTGATCCATATCTCGAGGTAGATCTCTCTCTCACACACACACACACAGAGAGATGCATGGTATGAAATGCAGAAACTTGAGAATCTTGAAAATCAATCATTGAATCGAGATCATTGAATAAGTGACAACTGTAATTTCCTCAATTCTGGATAGTTCTTCAAAGAAACATCCCCCACTCAATTTGCTCAGACTCCTTTTAGGGTGATACTAGAAAATTACAAAGCATTGTTGGTACTCTTCCAAACTATTACTGATTTTGACATGAAGAGTAATCTCTAGAAAGCATATTTTGTGCTTTCTTTGCATCAGCCTTCAGTCTATTGGGTGAGTTTTTTTGCTTTTAACAGGGTGTTGAGTCTGAAAGAAGGTGATGAAGATCCCACTGCTTCAGAAGGTTTTTCAACAAAGATTGCAGCTGACCAACCAAAATGCCTACCAACTAGCAGCCTCTTGTGAAAGAAGTTATTTAATATATTATATTTATCAAAAGATATTACTCCTTATTTATCAAAAGATATTACTCCTACCGTTGCACCAACCACCAGAAAATGTAATTGCATAGTTCTGGTTCCTTAATTTGCTCAAAGGAGGCCGGTTATCATAGGGAGACAACAAAGGGACTAACAGAATGGAAGAGCAAAATAGTAACTTCTTCAGCATATTGGTCAAAAAGATTCTCTCATAGTACCTAGAAATCTGATTGCAACAAGGAGCAGCCGACAGCCAAACATCATAGCATGGAATAATTTGAATATTAAGGTACGGTTATCATAGGGACTAACAGGGGGAATAACAGCAACCAAATATAATTTGAATATACAGCAACCAAATATCATAACAGGGGGAATAATTTGAATATCAAGGTACGTAAACATAAAAATAACTAGCCAATAAAAGAAAATGAAAGGTCATACTAGCCTTGTAATATCCCGAGGGCAGGCAAAATTTATAACTGTCTGAACACCAATTATATCAAGCCCCTGGAATAAGAATAAAAAGCTATTAACTGCTATGCACAAAACACAGAAAGAGTCCAAAGCAAGGCTACAGGATAAGAAATGTAGACAGGACAGACAAACTTCCACGAACATATGGATGCCAAATCCTAACTAATCATCATCAGCCAAGCCTCCCCAAACATAATGAGCTCGGGTATGGAGCATGAGAAAGCTCCACAAAATATTTGTTGAGTTCTATAACCAGTTGTCGTCCTAGGCTAATTCCACCTCACAGCATCAGGGAAGTGTTGGTGTCAAATACTTATAACCATGAGTAAGACGGACTTGCCAAAAAACCCTAACCTAGATGATCATGCACTATAAGCTCGTGCACTAAGAGAACCCTCCAAGTTCCCTTTACTAAAAAATTCTAATGGAAGAGGGAGGGTAATACGATTTTCTCCAGGTAATTGCATTCATCCCAAAAGGACAACATCCCCAAATGCTAAACCCAAAAAAACTATAAAAATGCATAAGATATTATGATGCAGAAAAGTTGGAGAAGTCTCCTAAAGTTGAACAATTCTCATAACAGTACTGTAGAAACCCACCCACCCACCCACCCCTTTCATTTTGTTAAAATAGGATAACGTTTATATTTTGCATGTATAAATGCATCCTCTATTAATTTCCTTAATATGGAGAAAACAAGGAGGGGGCTACGTGCTATCAGGGGATAATTATGGTAGCTTCAAGGGTTGAACTTGGGCGTGATTGTTTGTTTTTATCGGCAAGCTTCAGAGTATCGTTATGGAATTTTATCTCCCCAAAATAAGCAAGCAAACGGAATCAAAAGCACTAAAATTGCTGATATAAAGTAAAGGAAGAATGAAAGGCAGAGTACTGGATGTGTTTAAATGGGTTTTGTTTCAAGAAAAATAGCAAAAGAATTTGAACTTACTCGAGCAGCGACATCAGTAGCAATTAGAAAATCAACTTCATGCTTTCTGAAAACCTCCAAAGCCTACAATGAGTAACAAACCAAAGAACACCATCATTGATGGAAGGGAAAAAAAGGTTAAGTTCTTGATATTTGAACAAGACCACAGAACAGAATGCAGATAATATTAATCAGTATAGTAATGAAAACATGCAAATTTTGCAAAAACTAAAAGCATATGGATGAGGTGGCTGTGTGATAGTGTAGATATATTTCATGCTTAGCATGCATAAGGGGACATTGTTTCCAAGAATTAATATCTTTAGGCCTAAAGACATAATACACTACCCAAATTCAATAGGAAAAACAGGTAGTCAATTGGACATATAAATGGCTGCAAAGTACCAGTTTGGCATTGGGTGCTATATGTCCAGGAACTTCACAGATGCAAATGACCCGTAAACTAGACTTGCATTTAACATAGTTGAATGCACAACACAACTAGTTGAAATAACACATTATCAATTGGTACAATCAGACATCGCTGCTCAACCAGTTATAGCCTAATCCATGTCATCACATTGCTAAAAGACACACTAACAGCAACATATTTTGACCAACTTATATGAAGAGTTTGAAGTCTATGATGCAGAATTCAAAATGGAATAAAAGAACAAATAGTTAAATAGAAATATCTACTGCTAGCTTGAGCTCTGCAATCATGAAATACACCCTCCATTCCAATATGCTCTTTACAGATTAAACGAAAAAGTATGAAAACACTAATTCTGAGAGGATGTATGTTGAGAACTCGATAGAAGCTTTCGGATAACGCATGTCAATAGTCAGATGTAGCTAAAGGATCTTCTGTGAAAATGAATAATCCATTCCTCTTCCCAAACGCAATTGTCCAGTCCTCATATTTTAATATGTACGCCAAAATTCAAAAATTGATGTATGGAACAGTTTGAATATCTTTTTTGTGAGAAACGACATGTGTAAATCGACCAAACCACATGTGTAAATCGACCAAACTGAGTGACAATATGTGTAAATCGATCAAACCACGCACGGGGTGATTGTTTGAGGCTGTATAGGGCCTTCCGCAGATGACACACTTTACCCTCCCTTGCAACCTATGTTGTATTAAGCATGAGGCGAGGCGAGGCGACGAGGTTGTCGCCTCGCTTAGTGGCGCTTAAGCGGCCTCACTTAGTGGCGCTTAAGCGACGCTTAGTTAGCGCCTCACTTTTTGTTTTGCTCCTACATGTAAAATACTCTATATAGTATATACACATAAATTTCAATATTTTTTTACACAATCCTACTAATATATGCATGAATAATAGTACCAATTATCAATCAAGCAAAGTAACAATATAAATACTAGAATCAAAATGCAAACTACAAGCCACACAATGCATACATACTACATAGTCATCAAAATACCATCGAACATAAAAAGTCTCTCTAAAGTTCCTACTTAAAGTTTCCCAACTATCCAACTATGTAAATAACAAAAGATTCAGTTCAGTTTATTAAAAAAACCAAAAACCAAAAAAAAAAGAAAAAAAAATCGTTAAGCGATGCGCCTAAGGCGAGGCGAGGCACTACTAAGCGACGCTTAAGCGATGATCGCTTTTCTAGGACAAAAATTCATTAAGCGAGATGCCATAATTCTAAATCTCGCTTAAGCGGCGGTTAAGCGCCACTTAAGCGCACTTTTCACAACATAGCTTGCAACGAACCCGAGAGGTTGCACCACACACACTTCTTCTTCAAGATCCACATGAAAAAATGCATTCTTGATATCCAGCTGAAGCAATGGCCAGCCACAACGAACAGCTAAGGCCAAGAGAACGCACACAAATGTAATCCTGGCAACTGAAGAGAAGGTCTCAAAATAGTCATCACCATAGGTCTAAAAATATCCTTTAGCCACCAGACAGATTTTTAGGCTATCAAGAGTGCCATCAGGTTTCACCTTGATCGTAAACACCCATTTGCAACCGACTGTCTCCTTACCAGTAGGCAAATCTACCAAGTCCCAAGTATGGTTCTCCAGGAGTGCTTTCATCTCCTCTTTCATAAAGGCACGCCAACCGGGATGTTTGAGACCCTTCTCGTCAGTATTGAAAATCTGAATTCCATTAATAGTAGCTACCAAGGACGGAGTATGGCTGACGAGCCCTTTGTAGTTGTCAACATACAAGGGGTGATTACGACACGTATGACGAAGTCGAGCTGGCGGAACAGGCGAAGGCGAACCAGTGGAGCTAAAGGAGGAGGATTCTGTGGGTACTATCTGCGATGTTCTTTCGAGTGACGTCGGTACTAATTGAACCGGTGTTTGCGAACCGTCGGACCGGAATACTGCCTCGATAGGGGAGGACACCCTTACGGGAGACTGTTGTGGTTGAATAGGAAACAAGAAATTCTCTTCTGAATAAATTTGTGGAACTGGATCTGAAGTTTGCAGAAATGGAGGAAACTCAGTTTCAACGAAGGTAACGTCCAAAGAGAAAAAATACATCTTCAAGGTAGGGGAGAAATAGTGATAGTCTGATGATACCTTTCTGTTCTTTAGAATATCCAAGGAAAACACATTGGATTGCCTTATAATATAATTTAGAAAGAGTCGGTCGGGTATCTCGTACATAGCACAAGCAACCAAAAATTTTGAGAGGAAGAAAAAATTGCTCTTCCGAGATATAACCAAGAAAAATGAGTAGAGCTATTGAAAACCGAAGATGGCATATGATTAATAAGCTAGCAAGCGGTAAGTACCGCATCCGACCAAAAAAATTTGAGAGTACGTGCTTGAAACATAAGAATACGTTGTTTCCAATAGATAGCGATTCTTACGCTCGACCACACCATTTTGTTGTAGTGTATAAGGATAGAAAGTTTGGTGGATGATGTCATTGCGGGACAGATGAGTATTAAACTCATGAGATAGATACTCACGACCATTATCACTTCGAAAGCATTTAATCGGAATACCAAATTGTGTTTTGATTTCGACATAAAAATTGCACAAAATTGCAAATAATTCGGAACAATTTTTCAGCAGATAAACAAAGGTAATACGTGAGTAGTCATCAACAAATGTAACAAAGTACTTGAAATCCATCATTGATTCAGTTGGACAAGGCCCTAGACATCATAATGCACCAACTCAAAATGAATGGATGCAATTTTATTTTGACTTGTCGGATAAGGAACCTGGTAATACTTAGCTAAATGACACAACTCGCAATGAAAAGTAACTGAAACATCTAAAAATGGATACATTTTCTGGAGAGCTTGGATTGATGTATGGCCTAACTGACAATGTAATTCGAAAAAATCGAGTTTCATGCCGACACAAGCAACAGAAGAAGAAAGTCAAACAGGTACAAGCTCCAGCCACTTGCCACTTACCGACAGTCTTTTCAGTTTTCAGGTCCTGAAAAACACAACAATCGGAAAAAAAAAATATTATCGAGCAATGCAAGTCGCGAGTAAGCTTATGGAAAGCAAATTGAACGAATTTTCTGGTGTATGTAATACGGAATTGAGTGACAATCCGGAAGAAAAATTGACACTTTCTCGTCCACGGACTGTTAGTGAACCACCATTGACAACAGTAATATCGGAAATAAGACCCACCAGTATCTAGTCGAGTATCATACCTGTGTCGCCAGTGATGTAAGCAGACGCACCAGAGTCGATCACTCACTGCTTCGACCTCACCACACATGCCGCTGAGTACCCGATTGTGGATCCAAATGTGGATGTTTCACTACGTCGTTGAGCTTGAAAGTCAAGAAAATCTGTATATCACTCTGCAGTCATCTGGACAGATCGAACACCAGCATCAGGAGCATATGATGTAACGTTGACGACAGATGCTTTAGGACATTGCTACTGGAAATGGTCATGCTAACCACAGTTGAAGCATGTGTACGGTCAACGGAAAGATGCTTTAGGACATTGCTACTGGAAATGGCCATGCTAACCCCATCACGACCAACATTTCGGCCGCAACGTCGTCCACCACGACCACCACGAAATCCTGCACAAGCAGCACCAAGAGCAGATCGATCAGCAGGAAGATCACCCGGAGTGGTCTCAACGACTTTCGATGCCCGAAGGACAAAAGAATATGCTTCCTTCATAGACGGAACATCAGATCCAGCAACAATCTGAGAGCGAGCAGAGTCCGCATTAGGGCGAAGAGAGGCAAGATATGCCATGACATGAAGCTGCTCATGTTGAGCCCTGGCTTTATTGATATCCGTCGTTAGCGGTAATACGCGGTCGATCTCATCAGTCATAGCCTTAAAGGCCCAGATGTAGTTCTTATGAGATTTGTCTCCTGATTAGCTCGACCGAGTCATAGATTCGAGACAAATCATATTTTTTCCATCAAACACTACCGCGAGGATCTCCCATAATTTCTTCACGTAATCCGTATTCTGAACCATGTCTTCCACTGATGGCTCTATGGAATTCATCAACTGTATAAACAGTCGACTATCATTTGTCACACATTGCTCAAATATGGGATCAGTCTTTGTTGGAGGGCTGTCAGTCAGATGTTTGGACAACCACATATCCCGAAATATTTTCTCAACCTTCTTTCGCCATGTCAAGCAGCCCTCTGGTCTGTCCAACCGTAGATCGACAGATCAAATTGATGAAACCGCCATGTCATTGCCCGTTGGTCCCGTCATTGCGGTTCCGACACTAGTGTCTGTAGTACTGTTATTCGAATCAGTGCCATTCATCCTTCAGTATTTCCTGATTCGACCTGTCGGTTTGATCTTTCCAACTGGATAATCACATCAACTCTGCCATTGCGCTATAAACATGGCCGGAACCAGCATGCGGATAAAAAGCAGAGATGAATCTAGATCATACAACTAGGGCAGAGAAGTAACCCAGGTTACCCTCTGTTAGATCCTAATGTGAAAATCAAGTTAGAAAAGAAACAAATATTTCTTCACGTAATCTGTATTCTGAACCATATCTTCCACTGATGGCTCTATAGAATTCATCAACTGTGTAAACAGTCGACTATCATTTGTCACACATTGCTCAAATATGGGATCAGTCTTTGTTGGAGGGCTGTCAGTCAGATGTTTGGACAACCACATATCCCGAAACATTTTCTCGACCTTCTTTCGCCATGTCAAGCAGCCCTCTGGTCTGTCCAACCGTAGATCGACAGATCAAATTGATGAAACCGCCATGTCATTGCCCGTTGGTCCCGTCATTGCGGTTCCGACACTAGTGTCTGTAGTACTATTATTCGAATCAGTGCCATTCATCCTTCAGTATTTCCTGATTCGACCTGTCGGTTTGATCTTTCCAACTGGATAATCACATCAACTCTGCCATTGCGCTATAAACATGGCCGGAACCAGCATGCGGATAAAAAGTAGAGATGAATCTAGATCATACAAGCTAGGGCAGAGAAGTAACCCAGGTTACCCTCTGTTAGATCCTGATGTGAAAATCAAGTTAGAAAAGAAACAAATATTCACGCAAAACAAACACATTGTCTGCTCTTCGTTAAATTCTTAAAGTTAAGAGGTTCCAGCAAACAAATCGATGTTTACCCTCTAAGGACCCAAATCAATGTTGAGAGTCCGAGTCTTGCAAACAAACCATTGTTTACCCTCTGAGGATCCCAACACATTTTTTTCTTTTTTTTTTGTGGAACTAGGTTAGGGTTTGAAGGAGGTGGGCGGTTGTGTGGAAGGAGCTAGGATTAGGGTTTGGATTGTGAGCCATGGAAGGGGGTAAGGGGGGCTGGCGGGGGTGCTAGAGGTGGGGGGGGGTGCAGGCGGCTGAGAAGGGGGGGCTGCTGCAAGCGGCTGAGAAGGGGGAGGGGCATGCTGCAGGCGGCAGAGAAGGGGGGTCTGTTGCAGGCCCGCGTGCTGGGAGGGGGTGCTGGCAGCAGAGAAGGGGGGTGCTGGGAGGGGGGAGGGAGACTGCAGGCGGCTGAGATGGGGGGAATCTAGGGTTAGTGTTTGTTTTTTTTATGGAGAGGGATGGATGAGTTATGGCTTTGATACCATGTAGAGTGGAATAGTGGGATGAGTTTTATTAATGAGTGAGTTATATATAGGATAGGCCAACCCCTCTCACTATTATTCTAACCAATGTAGGACTAAAGCCCAATACTTACCATATTGGTTTGTTCGATTGTTCTTATTCGAACCTTCCCATTAGTTGTGAATTAATAATACCATATTCAAACCTTCCCGTTAGTTGGTTTGGCTATGTGACATTTGGTCTTTAGTTTTTTTTTAAACTAAAATATGACATGTGTCCGCCTACGCCGCCTCACCTCTACCTAGCCCGCCAATCCTATTCCGACCGCCTACTCCGCCGCCAATGACAAAAGCGGTGCGGAGAGAGGCCAGCCTCGCGTCTAGGCAGTCACTTCAACCGCCATGTAGAACACCGATTTCGATAAGCAACCATCGAAGCCTTTGGTGTTGGAGACTACAATTGGTAAGTTCTTTTTTAATATAGCATTTTCTAATTGAGCCCCGATAACGATTTCATTAGATAGGATAACATATTAGGCCTTTTATGACAACTAGGCCTAAAAAAATGCATTAGATTATTATCAATATCCTACCAGCAACAAATTCGGGCACTTAATATGGATATACCATATCGCCAAATCGCCAATATATTGTCTGGTAGTTTGTCAATAATGAGAAAATGGCAACCCTATATCAATTTGATATTGAATATTTAGAACCTTGACCATCTAACCCTTTTAGCACTAGTTCAAAAAGTCATAAACTATTGTCCAACTATTGGGTTGCAATGTTATTGGAGAAGCCATTCTTGCCAACAATTAGCATAATCAATGCATTTAGATGACTATCAGTGTTTATCTACGAGGGACATACTTACGGATGCCTAATTTGCATATCCCCTATCTCCAATATAATGTCCAGTAGTAGTTAACTAAAAATGCCGAACCTTAACCTTATATTATTATAGTGTCCGATATTTAGAAACCTTGACCAACTCGACCATTCTAGCACTATTTTCAAAATGTCAAACTAATTTCCACCTAAGTTGTAACGTTATAGGCCTCTTCTGTAAATATCTTATGATGCATGATACATATCTTAGAGTACACTACAACACAACCTATAAACAATATGATCTGTTAAGCGAAACAAGAACAACAATTTACCTTGTGATACACTTCATGTATCATATGATACAATATGTATCACCCGTACAGTATGTATTGGCCAATATGGAAGTTACCAAGTTTAAGTGATTTAGAAATTAATGTTATGATAACTTGACGCTAAAAAGCTAAACCTGAATGCCCATATAACTATTTAAAAGCCTTTATTTGTTATAAATATTCTTTGCTTCAAAGTCAACTCTTTGAATGAGTGTTTCAATTCTAGCACCCTTCATGGACCCCATTCCCTAGTTTGAAGTATAGGTGGAGACAGATGCAAAAACCACCACTGAAATCGACCAATACAAACCCCTCGAAAGCATCTAATCCGATACTCATAGGAAGCGTCCAAAACCGATACTCATAGGAAGGGTCCGAAACCAGTACTGCATATTTTGCTTCCAGCTTCTCCAACGACGATATCTAACCTCTTCAAAATTAGCATATAGCCTCTCAAGGGACTTCAACAAAGGCAAATAGTTTCTCAAAAATAAACATTTTGTTTTTCATATCGCTTGTTTTTTTAGACTTGTTGAACCTTCTCTATGTTTTGATTTGGATTTTTCTAGAGGGCTTTTCCATCTTTATTTCCTATGTTTTATAAGTTATACATTGTTTAAAAACTACAATTTCAAACGTTAGTTGAATATCAGCACATTAATTGTTAAGAGTGAAATTCTTATTGATGCAATGATGCTATAATCACAAATAAGTCCGTTATATAGTGCAAATGTCATATTTTTTCTCCTAATAATAAACTTTAAAATGAACTTATCACTCAAAGATTTACAATGCTCCCTAATACTCGGTGTGTTAAATTTATCCATATATGTAGGTTTATATTAATTTTGAATCAAATTTACTATGGAACATTATGATACACAATATGAATCATATGTTAATGAAGCAAATTGATACACGATACAAATGTCGATTAACAACCTAGGTTATAGGATAACCCAATATGCACAAAAACCCTCTTATAAGCATTGCAATTTCTCTCGGCTGTGATAAAGGACGGAAGCACGAACAACGTAGATCACCAGTAACGTATAAATGAATAATTCGGTTTGGTGCCTTGGACATAGTCACATAGTAGACCAATTGAGTGGAATTGTCATGGAAAAGGTTAGGCCTCGGTCAAACCAGTATACTTCTATAGTTGTGTTGTGTGATTTCCTTCCAATTCTACTCTTAGAACTCCTCTAGGGCTTTGTATTTATGTATCATTCTCGTAACTATTAGAATATACATTTAAAGTTGTGCACTGTTTGGTGCCCAACCCTGTTCAACAACCAGTACAAGGTTGTTTAGTGAAGGTGTGATATATAAAAGAAGCTTCCGTGTAGGTAGCAATGTTTTACATTCTCTTTTTCTTTTTGGATAATTAGAACCACAATAGTGAAAATTAAGAACTTTCCAGTAGCAAACAAGCACAAACAATTTGTTCTTTTCACGTGAAAGAAAATTTACAGTGTCCCTTTTTCTTTATTTTTTAGAAAACTTATAAGTCATAGGGAAATAAAGAAAAAATAAAAAAATAAAAATACTATGAACAGAAAGGAACTTACATCAAGGCGTTGAACTTGAGTAAGATTACCGTGAAGTTCAGCAGCCCTCAGTCCAGCCAGACCAAATATAATTTTTAGCCTATGTGCAGCCTGCTTTGTTCCACTGTCATCAATAAGCATCAGGAGGATATGGTAAGATAAAGGTGTGCCAAATTGTCACACTTAACAAGTGAAAAAGTAAAGACATTCAAATATCAAATGTATTAATTCTGAACATGAAGATAATGAATATCTTAGCGTTCAGTATGAATCAGCAAATAAATAAACACATGACAAATGATCCATATATAAAGAACTGGTCATTCTAGCAAGTTGCCAAATGCACTAGGTTATATAATTGATATATTGATAGAAAAACACAGTATGCAGCTGGCTAGGCTATAGTAAAGGATTGATGAGCTTGTTCTTCACATCTATTTGTGGTTCTACAGTTAGTTAGCACAAACATTATCAAATGATGCCAATAGAATTGAGAATCATTGGATAAGCTGGCTTTAATGAATGGTAGAAACGTTACCTGAAAACAATCACTTCTTTAGTGAAAGTCTTAGAACAAAGTGCAAGAAGAACAGCCTCCTGATTTACCTCGCGCATTCTCCTTATTCTAACTACCCTGAATTACACAGAAGAATCAATATTAAACGAACTAACATTCTTAATATACATGAGACATTGTTCACACTAAGCAATCACAGCAAATGATTAGTAGAAGAATCAAATTAAGCGGAAAAAATAAAAGAATAAAATGCAGGTATAGATGTCACCTGATGACATAAACCGTATGTATATACACATTGAAACATGTAGTTTTGTTTATAATCAATAAAGAAGACCATGTTAGCCAATATTATTTCAGTGTTTTGATTATGGCAAATCGATTAAGTTTCTTATTATATTCTCACTATTTGTAAATCTTGATTTAGGCAACTCTATGTATCCACACTTGTATTCTTGATATATATTAGTGGCGGATATAGAAATAGTATTATGCATATTACTCTATCCATGATATCTATTAGTGTTAGATACAAATTTGCCTTATAGATTAGTATTATGCATATTACTCTATCCATGACATGTTAGATACAAAAATAAATATGGCAGTATGCAAATTGCTTTATATGTTCTTCACAATTCTCCCACACTTATATTCATGATATCTCAAAAGTGTTGGATATGATACTAGCATGCTATTATGTATATTGTGTGTATGCATAACTCTATTTTTGTAGATAAGCAATTCGAATAAGTCAAAGCAGGAAGAGTTGTGGTCTTGTGCCAATGATATGAAGAAATCATGTAAAGCCTACGACACAAGAAACTCAAATCGTATCAAAGTCTACGTGAAGACGAAAAATCATGAAGATACGAGGACAATGATCATAAGACAAAGCACTATCAAAGGCGTCATTTATCAAGAGCTATGCATCTCATATGAGAGTCGAGACATCCTCATGAAGAGTCCAGTTGGTCAAGATACAATTAAGCTTCAACATAATCAAAATCAATTGTATCTTCTCTTCATTTTAAGTTACTTTAGGTATGAATGTAACTCAAGTAGGTATTGGCACATTGGAAGCTCAATCTCAGCCTTAGGATGCCCCTACGAAATCCTAAGCCAATTCCCATGGAAATCTAGCCTTGATTAGACATTTCCCCTGGAAATCCTCTTGGAAATCTAGCCTTGACTAGACATTTTCCTAGCAAGCGACATGCCGGCGGTATGTTGCCGGTGTCACACCAATGTGCTTAAACTTGCAAAAAGTTCCAACAAGTTTTGTGCATTCTTAGTGTGCACAAAACGGTATGCCGAAGGCACAACGGCGGTATTGTCGCCGGTATGCTTAGAAGTGCAAAATCCTTCCAACAAGTTTGTGTAGCCTTTGTGAGCACCAATCGGCAACCTGTAGCACACCATCGGTATGTCGTTGAGACTAATCCTAATATGCTTGTTCTCTGACGCAACGGCTATATTTATAGTCGTTACTTTGCAGAAAGGCATATCGATGATATGTCGTTCTGTACAGTAACGGTTAGCTTTGCGTTGTGCTTTTGGAGAGTTATAAATAGGGGTTGTTTCCCATTCTTCTAACTCACTTCTTGGGGAACAAACTTGCATATTTTCTATTGCTAACCTCTCCACTACCGAGAATTATTCAATTGCTATTACATACTTGTAATAGAGTGAAAATTGAGTTGTAATTAAGATCTTCAATTGTTGTAAGAAGATCACACATCTTTCTTGAAAGAGTTTGAAGTTTGCAAGCCTTCAGATCAAAGCTTGTGTTAAAATCGGCAAGCCCTTCGAATCAAAGCTCGTGTGTATGAAATTGGCGAGTCCTTCGGATCAAAGCTTGCAAGTGTAACTAGTAACTATTTTGATAATAGTGGATAAAAACCGGAGATAGTTCCGGAACTAGAGTATCTCACGCAAAATACTAGAATACATCAGGTGTTTGTGTTATTGCCTTGCCTTAATTATAGCACTTGTTTTAAATTGCCTGTTCGCATCATTTAATTGTGCTAAATTTTCATTAAAACCTATTCACCTCCACCCTCTTTCAGCCCCTCTGACAGAACGAAAAATGAGCTTATTTAGAATGATCGTCCCATTAGTAAATATTTCCTTGAGGTTTTCTGGCATTAGCCGCATTACCATTGCACCCTTCATATATTTATTATTATGGATAGATCATATTTTATTACAATACCTTCCCTGACATTAGTTTAGTTTTAGTGAATGTTGTCTAGTTAAATGTTGATCGTATACTAAAATTGATATCAACTGTGTTTCACCGTAATAATCAAGATATATTTCTCTCTTAAACAAGAGTTGCTCCGGGACCAGTTTACCAAAACAAAGGGTTCATGGTCCGTGCTCAACTACCTAAACAATCGCAAATTTCCTAAAATTTTCCTAGAGAATCACAACGATCGACCTACATTCTTATCCTCATGGGGTTAATCTGTTGTAAGCTTGAATCCATAGCAATATTCAACCTTCAAGTTAAACTCTTCCTAATGAATTATGTAGCACAAATGTGGATGTGAAATAGTCGACATTTTCAAACAGGTACTACTATAAGTAGCCACCTATTTTCACAAACGACATGGATCGGGTACGGACACGATATGGATATGGACACCATTTTCCGTGCCCATGTAACATAGCTAATGAACAGTCACATGTGAAAAGAGCATTGATATGAAGTCTGAGGTTAATCGAGACCCACAATTGTCCATGATGCCGAAAAAAATTATTTCTAGATTTGGTTCAATGTTGCTCGGAATGAGTATCCTCCAGCCAATCTTACCGAAAGCATAGTTTGCAGTATCGACCGATACCGATCCGATACGATCGATACCAATACGGTTTGGCATGTCCCGATCCGATTTTGGGGTCTCTTTTTCGGTCAGTTCGGCAAAGAAAATTGAACGAAAAAGACCAGTCAATAATGATGTAAAAGTATCGTAAGGTTCAGGGCCACCCCTAGCTCATGTGGGCCCGAGACGAACTTCCAAAATGGGACCCCCCATACTTAAGTGTAAAAAAATAAAACAAAAGCAAATTAAAAAAATATATCACCACCAAGAATTGAACTAAGGACCTCTTATATGCAAGTCTAACATAGTAACCACTACACCGTAATTGTTTTGTGTTAAATGAGACTCATAAAATATACTAGATATATTTTAGATACAAAATATTAATATATTTATATTTAAACTAATTTTTTGGGCCCCCCGGATCCGTCGGCCCTAGACGGTCGTGTTGGCTGCCCTGGGTCAGGGTCGGCCCTGGTAAGGTCGTAAAAGCATGTAAAAGAAAAAAACTTATCTATCACATGTAAACCAATCGATAAGTGTGAGTACTATTTCATTCAATTTCAAAACTACTAAGAAACAACGTAGGAAATACTTATAATTATGTCTCAATGTATAAAATATTTCTTCTAAAATGTTAATAATTTATAATAATTATTTGCTTTCTGATACATAAAACATTCGATACTCCGATCTGAAATTGCCGATATTGTCGTTACCGACGATACCGATACTCATAGGAATGTCCGATACCAATTCTATTATCGATAACGCAAACCTTGTTGAAAGGTAACGAAAGTATATTTTCTTGTCACTCATTTGTCTCCGCTATGGAAAATCTGAGGGCATTTGTCAATTGTAATAATGAAGAATTCGGAAGCGTCGAGTGGAAATATCTGAAAAGACGTGATGTTTAGATCGACGCCTAATGCAAGTTTATTGTCAAGGAGCATGGCATCAGAGGCCATTGGATTAATGTGAATTTGAATTTGAACTTTGGGTTTTAATTTTTGGCGCACTTATGGGTGGTTTTTGTGTTAATTGCATGTGCACAATTAGTGCACATGACTTTTAATTATGCACAAGGGTGTACATGGTTGGTTTTTAGGATTAGCTATATTTGGTAGTGCTATTATTAGGATTACTTAAATCTAGAAACATGATAGTTGGTATGCTAGTTGCCTTCTAAGGTTTAGTTTCTTGGAGGCCAAGACTTCTATAGCTATATAAACTCAAGTTCTCTATGTTTTATTCAATGAAGATTTTATAAATTAATTGAGTAAAGGTGATATGCCTTTCTTAAACTAAGTTCTTCTACTTTTGTTTTGATAAACCCTAATCTCTTCTTCCTCCAACTACAACCTCCTTATTGTGTTGTTGTTTCAACTTCCTAACCCCAACCTGCAAATTGCCAGCCATTGAGGAAGCTTACTACAAGTTGCTAGCAAACCACGAACCTTCTGCTAGTTGAAAGCAACTTGAGGAGAAGCAGGCTGCCAGCCACTTGGGAAGCTTCCTACTAATAGCCAGAAAGCCAGAAAGCTCCCTCCAAGTCACCCAAACTGCTTGCTGACTCCATAATCATGATTCGACGTCAAGTCTTCTTCGCATAAATCAAGGTTGATCCTCGACTTTGACTCCAGAACGAAGGCTTCTTGTTGCAAGATTCTCATCTTTAGAATGAGGTTCGAGCCATTTGATTGTGTGGTGCAACTCCGCAATCCTCTGGTAAACTCAATCCATAATCCTTGATTCGATTGATTGCTTTGAGATATTCTTGCATTGTTTGGATAGATTTTCATCAACCTTTGATTTACAATTAAACTTTGGGTATTCTCAGTTTTAGTCATTGCATAATTCCATATAGATAATAGATTGTCCCTCTAGGTCTTGTCCTGTGTCAAGACCTAAGGAGAGGTCGAAGATATTTAGTCTCATAGCCTCATTCTATTCGTATGTAAGTGTGAAAATATCAAGATGGCACTTGTAAATTTCAAATATGCATTGTCAATCATGACCTACATAACTTAAAAACAAGATATTTTGGACATAAAGTATACCTAGTGAGGTAAAATTATATACATCAGCCATACATAATGAGAGTGCTCGGGAAACATATATGCAAAATCCTATCCCCATCTTCCTCCCATAAAGAGTATATTACTATATGTTAAATTTCATTTCATGCAGAAATAGGGGGTGCATCACAGATAAGCACAAACTTGGTGGCAAAGGACTTTGACTTTTCTCTATCCTTACTACACTGAATCAGATATAGGTTAAACTGTGTTCAAAACTAAATAGTATTCTCATTGGGAAGGTTGAGGGTATAGGATAAAGAAGGGAAGAGATGTGTGAGAGAGAGAGAACAGAAATATCTTCACAACAGATCTTTGGGGTCAGCTACAAGAATCCTTTACTCGAATCAGCTCTATTGAAGGGCCACCTCCTATCTCATATTTTTAACGACCCCGTCTAGGTTACTTAGGTCCTCCCCTAGTACCCCAGCAGCTCCATCAACTAGCATTTTATACCACTAGTAATTGATATATTAAGTGAATCTTCTACACATCCAAAACCTAAAGAATAGAGGACTGGTGGTTTGTATTGATTTATTCCACTATTGTGCAGTTCTGATCATCTCGATATGCTTGCAATTCAACATCAAAAAGAAAGACGTGAGATCGTTCCTAATGTTTAAGGAAATGAAGTAATAAATTTCAGCATCCCTCCTTGTGTAACCTTGGCTGGATAATAAAAGTAAGGATTGTGTGCTTTGGAAGAAGAAGAAAATGTAAAAGCATAGTCAACACGTCAAATTAGGTTTTCCAGACCACAAGATGGCACCTTCTGAATGTCATTTTACCACTAAGCATTTTTCCCTAACTTCATTTCATTGCCTATACATTGATTCATTATTTATACAGAAAATTGCATAGGAAGCATTCAAGTTCTTTTAAATTGCGTAAAAGGCACAAATTTTGGAATATTTGTAACCACGGCCCTAATACGCTTACGTTGATTCTGCGAAAAAATAACTTTGACAATTTACGCCCTTAAGAAGGGCGTAAATTTAATATTTTGCAATTTACGCGCCCTTACAAAGGGCGTGATTTTGACATTTATTAATTTTTAAATACGGTTCCACCAGAATGGCTTAGAGGAAAATGACTTGGGGGCTAATTTTTTGGTTAGCAATTACGCCCTTGAAAGGGGCATAAATTGATTCACGCCCTTCCATTTGGTGTCTTTTTCTCCTTTGCATCCAACGGCTATACACTGCAACGACTATATGTGAAAAAATTGTATTTCTTTCTGCTGCCATCCAAGGTTATATTTCAACGTTCATTTTTCCAATTGAAAATTGCCTAGGAAGCATGTAAGTTATTATTAATTGCGTAGAAGACACAAACTTTGGTATATTTGTAAACACAACCACAATACGCCAGTTTGAAGGGCATAAACGTTGATCTGCAAAGAAAAAAATTAACTTGTCAATTTACGCCCTTAATAAGGGCTTAAATCCAACGTTTGCACTTTATGCCCTTAATAATGGCGTAAATTTGACATATATTATTTTTGTAATCCGTCGCATGTAATTAGGGATAATTAAGAGGTGGCTATGGAAGAGGTGGAAGTAGTAATAAAAATGACAATTTACGTCCTTTTCATCAGCGTAAATATCCTAGTGTGTAGGGGTAAATGTATGTGCGGTGGGTGGGGGTATATGCGGTGGGAGGTTATATATAAGGAGGGTGGGGGATAAAAAAAATTTACATTAGGCAGAAAAGACCGACAAAAAGAAGAAGAATGCAGTAGAGGAACACAGAAAAAGCAGGAGAGAAAAAGACGTATTTATTATTTATCTTGTTTGGAGAAAAAAATATGCATAATTTAATTGTTAAATTAGGTAAGTTCTTTTAGGATATTTGATTTGCATACTAAATTAGATAGTTAGACAATTAGGTAACAATATTAAATTAATTATATTTTATTGTATTGAATGCTAAGCAATTTTGTAACCCTAAATAATAAGTCTAAACCCTAAACAAAAACACGAAAACTAGAAAGAAAAAAATCTTCAAAATCGGAATTAGAAAAAAAATGGAAACAAAACCAATAAAAGAAAAAAATTGGTAAATAGATTTTAAAAAATAAAAAAATGTTAGAAAAACAGAATATAAAAAATAAAAGGCAAAAAAACCGAAAAAAATAGATTAAAAAGAATAAATAAATAATAACATAAACCGATAAAAATAACAAACTAAAATTGAAAGAAAAAACAAAAACAGAAAAACAAAAATAGTTATTGAAAATATAAAACCTAAAAATACTAATATATAATTATAGATTAATGAAAAATAATGAAACAAAAAGCCGAATTAATGAAAAAAAAACAAAGAAAAATAAATAATTTCTTAGAAAAATAAAACCAACAATATAGAATAAAAATAATAAATTATAAAATAAGAAAATAAGAAAATTTTAAATAATCTTGGAAAATATGAAAAAATAAACATACATAAAATAATTAAAAACATAAAACCAATAAAACTAAAAAAAACCTAAAATTGTAAGAAAAAAGAAAAAGAAAACAAAGAAAACTAAAAAACCAAAAAAAGCAAAACCCCAACCCTAATCCCTAGTACCTAGCCATAACCCTAATCCCTATATGTAACCCTAACCAAATCCCAAACCCTAACCCATAACCCTAAACGTAACTGTTAGGACTCTTTCCTAACATGTAGAGATTAATGGAAGATCAAACATAACTGGCCATGGAATCACAATTTGAGAGATCAAGCCAAGAATAGGGTTTTGCTTTTATTAAACTCAAGAACAGAGTACAGAGCAGTTGAATGCAAAAGAAAAGAATACTCTTCTGTAAGTGACTCTTCCACGTATTGGATGATTGAGGAGAATGGGTAACCACTGGAGAAGTAGATCTGGTTTTGAATACGGGCTAACTGACTGAACACTGGCCTTCTGGAGAGTGGATACATGGATATGTATCAGTAACCCTAACCCTAATCCCTACATGTAGCCCTAAACAAAACCCTAATCATAACCATAACCCTAACCTTAGTCATAACCCTAACCCTGATCCCTACTTGTAGCCCTAACCAAAACCCTAACCCTAACCTAGACATAACCAATGTCGCAATCCAAACCCTTACCAAAAACCTAACCAAAGACCTTAACCTGATCAAAAAGTCTAGCGATGTTGTTTTGACAACTATCATTTTACATATAGACACTCAAAACGACGGTCGCATACCTGGTGGACCAACTATACATGCTATTATCCAGGAATGGATGTCTCGCATCTCGAGTCTGGTATTTTTGGAAGGGGTAATCTTAGTCTAAATGAATTATCACTACTACTGCCGATAATATTAATATTCACTAACAAAATTTACTTATATAGTTATATGATTACAAGGAAGTAAAATTGTGTGAGCATGATAACTGGCGCCACGGATGGGAGCTCACTACATGCCAAAAGGCCCTTGTGGAGTCTTCTGATTTTTCCTATGTTTGACATTATTCGTATTATGTGTCACGATAGAGACTTGTTGTTGAGTCTGGTCAAGCGATGGTGGCCAGGACGCAACACATTTCACTTACTCGTGGGTGAGATGACGATCACGTTGAATTTTAGGGTTACCAATTACTGGTAGCCCTATATATTTTGACGAGGGCCAAAATGTTGGAGATCTTATCAGGACACCTTTGTGTGGAGTCGGCACCGGATCAAGGCAATAATTCTGGTGCCAAAATGATTTGGTTCCGAAAAAATTTCATGCATGTCCATTGTATAGGCAATACACCAGTTTCTGTGGATGATTTACAGATACGTCATCTAGTTTTTATAATAATTATTGTAGTGTTTATTTAATATAGTTGATATCAATATTTATTAATGTTTTCAGATCATCTGTTGCACTATGACTTATTTACTAAGCCTATGTGGTCCATTACTATTTCCAGACGGAGGACAGGAAATAAGGTAAATGTGACCCTCCTACCATTTTTAGAAGACTTAGGCATCTATACACAACACGCATGGGGTGCAGCAGTATTAACCTATTATAATTTTGACATTTATTAATTTTTAAATACGGTTCCACTAGAATGGCTAAGAGGGGAATGGCTTAGGGGCTAATTTTTTGGTCAACAATCACGCCCTTGAAAGGGGGTAAATTGATTTTCACACCCTTCCATTTGGCGTATTTTTCACATTTGTAATTTATATATTTATTTTCCTTTGCATCCAACGGCTACATACTGCAATGGCTATATGTGAAAATATAAATAAATATTGATATCAACTATATTAGATAAACACTACAATAATTATTATAAAAACTAGATAACGTACCAGTTAATCATCCATAGAAACTGGTGTATTGCCTAAGCGATAGACATGCATGAAAAAATTTAAATTTCGAAGCCAAGTCATTTTGACACCGAAATTATTGCCTTGATCCAGTGCCGGCTCCACACAAAGGTATGTCCTGATAAGATCTCCAGCATTTTAGCCTTCGTCAAAATATATAAGACTACCAGTAATTTGTAACCCTAAAATTATCGCCACGTCAGCCAACGTGATCGTCATCTCACCCACGGATAACTGAAATGTATTGTGTCCTGACCATCATCGCTCAACCAGACTCGGTAATAGATCTCTATCGTGACGCATAATACAGATAGCATCGACATAGGAAAAGCCAAAAGACTTCACAAGGACCTTTTCGGTGTATAGTAAGCTCCCATCTGTGGCGCCACCAACCATGCTCATGCAATTTTACTTCTTTATAATCATATACTATTAATATGTAAATTTTGTTAGTGCATACTAATATTATCGACATTAATAATGATAATTCATTTAAACTAAAATTACCTCTCGAAAATACAAGACTCGATATATGAGACCCTCGCTCCTGGATAATATCATGTGTAGTTGGTCCACCAAGTATGAACCGTCGTTTTGAGCGTCCATTTATAAAATAACAGTTGTCAAAACAGCATTGTTATACTTTTTTGGCAGGTTAAGGTCTTTTATTAGGTTTTTGCTAAGGGTTTAGGTTAGAACATTGGTTATGTTTAGGGTTAGGGTTTTGGTTAGAGCTACGGGTAGGGATTTGGGTTAGGGTTAGAACTAGGGGTTAGGGTTATAGTTAGCGATTTGGTTAGGGTACAGGTAAGGATTAGGAGATTCGGGTTAGGGTTACATTTAGGGTTTTGGTTATGGTTAATTATGGGTTAGGTTAGGGTTAGGGTTTGGGATTTGGTTAGGGTTGGTAGGGATTAGGATTACCATTAGGTACTAAGGGTTAGGGTTTTGGTTTTTTAGTTTTTTCTTCTTACAATTTTAGGTTTTTAGTTTTATTGGTTTTATGTTTTTTTATCTATTTTATGTTTTTATGTATTTTTATTTTTTTCATATTTTATAAGATTATTTAAATTTTCTTATTTTATGTTTTATTCGTTTAATCGATATCTTCGATTTTATGTTTTTTCTAAGAAATTATTTTCTTTCTTTGTTTTTTTAATTCGGCTTTTTGTTTCATTATTTTTCATTAATCTATATTAGTATTTTTCGGTTTTATATTTTTGTTTTTTCTTTCAATTTTAGTTTGTTATTTTTATTGCTTTTATGTTTTTTTATTTATTTATTCTTCTTAATCTATTTTTTTGTTTTATGTGCCTTTTATTTTTTATATTCTGTTTTTCTAACATTTTTTATTTTATTTTAGTTTTTTATCTATTTTCCAATTTTAGTTTTTTTTTCTTTTTGGTTTTTTTCGAATTTTTCTAATTCCGATTTTGAAGATTTTTCTTTTCTAGTTTTCTTTTTTTCCGTTTAGGGTTTAGACTTATTATTTAAGGTTTATATTTTTGTTTTTTCTTTCAATTTTAGTTTGTTATTTTTATTGGTTTTATGTTTTTTATTTATTTATTCTTCTTAATCTATTTTTTTGTTTTATGTGCCTTTGATTTTTTATATTCTGTTTTTCTAACATTTTTTATTTTATTTTATTTTTTTTATCTATTTTCCAATTTTAGTTTTTTTTTTCTTTTTGGTTTTTTCCGAATTTTTCTAATTCCGATATTGAAGATTTTTCTTTTCTAGTTTTCTTTTTTTCCGTTTAGGGTTTAGACTTATTATTTAAGGTTTACAAAATTATTTAGCATTCAATACAATAAAATATAATTAAGTTAACATTGTTACCTAATTATCTAACTATCTAATTTAATATGCAAATAAAATATCCTAAAAAAACTTACCTAATTTAACAATTAAATTATGCATAAAAAATTTCAAACACAATAAATAATAAATACTTCTTCGTCTCTCCCCCTTTCTTCTATTCCCTCTACTGCTTTCTTCTTCTTCTCGGTCCTTTCTGTCTAATATAAAAAATAAAAAATCAACCACCACCCTCCATATATAACCTCCCACCGCATTTACCCCCACCCACCACCTACCGATATACATTTACCCCCACCTACTAGGACATTTACGTCCATCAAAAGGACGAAACTTGTCATATTTATTACCACTCATGCCTCTTCCATGACCACCTCCTAATTACCCCTAATTACATGTGACGGATTAAACAAATAATATATGTCAAATTTACGTCCTTTATAAGGTGTAAAGTGTCAAACGTTGGATTTACGTCCTACCTAAGGGCGTAAATTGACAAATTATTTTTTTAAAAATCTCGCAGATCAACATTTACGCCCTTGAAACTGACGTATTGGGGTTGTATTTACAAATATACCAAAATTTGTGGCGTTTACACAATAATAATTTCAATGCTTCCTATGCAATTTCTGTTATTTATACAGCGTAGTTAGCCCTATATGAGAATGGATTATAAGAAATATTAGCTTCTCTATGAACATATGAGAATGTAAGTTTCCACTATGTGCCTCCATCATCAGGCACCGTATATTCATTTCCACATTGTTTGGATGGATGTAGATCAAGAACATATCAAGCATTATGACCACAATTACCAACCAAAATATTCATGGTTCAAACTATAATTTCTATTAACCTAAGATGTAGAAATTGTTGTTGGTCAGGATTGCAGAACAAAAAAAAGCCTTGTATCCCAAATTTTGGGCTCAGCTATATAGATCCTTTACTTTCATTCAACACATTAAGGCCTTTGGGGCTATAAAGTACCCCCTACGCATGGTATCCGAGTAACTCAAGTTCAACGTCCGACTCATTTAAAGAAATTAACAAAAGTTTACCAGTCGGATTACAGGTCTCAGGCTATCAGCCACAAAAAGGATGTTCCAAAAGAAGCATGTTGGAGTAATATAAAAATTTCAATGTTCTAAAAATCGCTAGGCGGACTCGGTGCAGCGGAGGTCCGCCTAGCGCCTAGACAGCCGCCAAGATTTTTTTTTTTTTTGAAATTTTAAAAATTTTGAAATTTAAAATTTCAATGTTCTAAAATCCAAATACTATCTTAAAACCCAAACAAATATCCAAAATACAGCTAAGAATAAACAAAATCAAAAACACGGCCGCCTAGGGCCCGCCTTGGCCCGCCTGTTTTCGGTGCGGTGGGCCGGCGCCTAGCACCTAGGCCGATTTTTAGAACACTAAAAAATTTACCCCGCAACCTTCACAACAACTCAGGAGTTCCAGTGCAGATGCAGGAATTTCAAGGACCAATCTTTCTATAACTTCAGTAACATAGCAACTATCATATGCTTCCTTACTTTGCCTTAAAGTCCAAGTCTACTGTGTTCTAGTATTCTACCTGTAATCTTGGCAACCCCTTCCCCTACTATTCCCATGTCTTTCTGAGGTGCATCTATTGGTTTCCATTATCCCAACCATTTGAAACAATTCATGCTCAAATAGATAGTAGAATTAGGGTAGTTCAAGATTAACCTAAAATCCGGTTAACCGACTAGCGGTCGATTCGGTTTAGCCCAACAAAGCAAGACAGTTCAGTTATGCTCTAAATAATTATATGGGCAGGTTACGGTTTGTGATTTGCTCTTTATTTAACCGACCGACAGATTTAACCAACTTTTATATATGTTTTGTTAATTTTTTTCACCGCGTAATATGGATTATGGGTTCTTATATACAATATGGGTTAATGGGTTAGATATGTACTTGTTATAAAAGTTTAGATATATACATGGGTTAACGGGTTACAGCTTAACACATCACGATCTAGAAATTGGTAACCATATATTTTAAATGTGAGGCATGAGTTACCGCATCGGAAGACATTTGTGAATGTCATTAGATTTTTTTAGCAATAGATTCAATTGAACTAAATTTCAAATGTTATGTTACAAGAGTCCTATTGAACTAAGTTTGAATTTAATACTTCTTAAGCCCCTACTCAAAAAAAAAATGCTACTCTTCTTCCTTAATTAATCTAAACTACCTATCACTTTTAACCGAAATAACCGACTGACTGACATGTATAGTCGGTTAACCAAACTGCTCAAACTGCTCGGTTACTAAGTATATGTAGATCGCATTCAGTTATGTAATTTACATAACCGACTAAGTCGGTTCGGTTGCAAAAATTGTACATCCCTAAATAGAATATACATCTCACTTCTAGACAGGCATTTCTTTACTAGATTTTATTTGTACTTATCATCCATCTAGTCATGGAATCAGCTCTCCATATATATGTGGGTGTAAGGTTGCGAACATTTTGACCCTCCTAGATCTTGTGTAAGCGGGAGCCTCGTGGAACTAGAACACTCTTTTTTATCCATCTCAACATTCTCGTGTCAACATGTACCAGTATCTACCTATGTTTCTTGATTTTCATGCACTTATCCATTTTTATAATCCTTATGGATTCTCCAAAAATAGCCGCCTCACTCCCACAGTCGAAAAGGAATAAAATAAAACATGAATGTCTTACCACTCTATCTCGATGTAACGGCACGACCAAGGAATATTTATGTAAATCAATTTGCAACCGGTGAAAGTAAGCTTACGTGAAAGTTTACAAAAGTACAAAACTTAGTGATGCCTAATAGTTGAAGAGAAAGCACTAATCCACAAAATGAAATTGGTCAGGACACCATTACTCTTGGAGACTAGTAAAACCTATTTACAATCACTCCAAAAGAGGTAAATGACATCCCCCCCTCTTTCCAACCACCACCACCACCATAATTTTGGCACTATCAGTCCTCCTCACTATCATTTCTTTTCATCATTTACCCTCATAGGTATAGTTTTGGTAAAAAAAAAAATCAAATAGGACAAAAATAGCCTACATATATAACTTAAATTGTACAAAGATCAACTAAATATTGTAAAATAAATAAAAATAACTTGCATATTTGCATTCGTCCAATCCACCACACTCCCTCTCCCTCTTTCATACCAACCCTATCGGCAGCATTGGTGGCCACAGCAGCTACAGTCGGCATCCCACTCTTATGCTCACTCTTTCTCACCACCCCCCTTTTTTCTCCCTCTCACCCCCCTGATACAGCACCCCTTCCTGATTATTTCTGGGGGCGGCAGAAGTCAGTAACTGCCCTCCGAATTGCCCCTTCATCCCTCACTATCTACATATCATATCTCGTTCAGATACCATCTGAAGATTTCAGGTTTGGGGTAGAGGGGGAGGGAAAATATTTGGAGATTTCAGAATGGAAAAGTAGTGTTAACACAATAATTAGGTTGTGCCGAAGATCGACAATGTTACAATATGTCGATAAGATTTCTAATCAACAAACTGCATTGGGTGAACAATTGTAGGACATCATATAATGAAAACCCAGTCAAATTAAACATTGCATGAATAAGGAAATTGGCTTACTCTTCAGTCAATGTGGCTGGTCGTTTGGTAGAAGGATCAGCCTGAAGGCGCACAGGTTTATTCAGTGAAAGCTTCACAAGCTTATCAACTTCTTCTGTCATAGTAGCAGAGAATAACATGGTTTGTCTTCCTTTGGGGCATAAATGAATCTGTAGTAGACCGGAAAACATCAAGCTTCTTGTTTTCAAATAAAATAAATAAACGAAAAAGTTAACCGCACGTTCCATCAGGATATATATGTCCTTCTACAATACATGGGATGTATCAATACATCCCAAACAATTGCATTGAAAATGCATTGGAAATTGTGAAAGGTGTTTACTTTGACTTTACCTGTTACTTTGACTTCGGCTTTAATCTGAACCATCGGATCAACATCCAATGATTCAGATTTGGGATGTATCGATACAAATCTTTACATGGGATGTATTGAAGAATTTTCCTATATATATATATATATATATATATATATATACATTCATTCATTTATTTATTTATCATAACATATGCTTCAAGTACAATGACAATGATATTGCTAGTGTTTGGTACATGTCGTCAACAAAACTGGCTTAGGTTGGTCTTTCAGCTCTAACGTAGACCATTCCCTACACTAATGTCTGTTGATTTAGACGGGAGAACTTCCAAGAATATTCAATGTCTACGCAGATCTGATTACTAAGGTTATATGGGAGAAGGATCTGGTGAAGGAAAGAGTTAGTTAGGATACAGAAAGGCCAAGACAATCAAGGTTGTGGATCCACCTAAGCATTGTTTGGCAACAAACACAGTTTGATGACCTATATTTATACCTTAGTCGTAGTATCGGCCGATACCAGTACTTATCGTATCGGTTTTGGCATGTCCAGATATGATACTGACTTCAGTTGTATCTTATCAGTTTTGGCATGTCCAGATCTGATAACGTCCGCTACCAATGTTGGTCGGCATTGGGGCTCTCTTGACTCTTCCCAATAAATGCAGGATAAAAATTGAACAAGAAAAGGTATGGAAAAATAGAGTCGACACGATGATTCGGTTGGTGCCAAGTCCAACCGGTGTATCGAAATATTCCATGTCGACACACTGTAACAATTACCAATTGTTGAAATTGTATATCTACAAATTCAGAACATTCGTCCATCTTAATAGTATTCTATTCAAAACTATGTATTGTGTTATACTCTATTCAAAGACAAGTAAATAAACAACTATGTATTGTGGTTATAGTTATACTATATATAAAAAAGCAAATAAAAAATAGTATTTATGGCGGGTTAATGGTTCAACAATATTAGTAACATTTCTATTTAAAACAAATGAGAACCATCAAATGTTATATAAAGTTATCTCTAAACATATCAAATATTTTCTAGTTCATTAAAAAAAACTTTTTTCCTTTCCGAAACTAAGAACTCCGATAGTGTCTGAAACCACCGAAAGAGAAAAAAACCAATGATACGGATACTCATAAGAAGGGTCCGAAACCAATTTTGATGCTACGAACCTTGTTTTATACATTAGATCTTAATAGTATATGTATTTATGCATGATGGATAATAAGTAGGTTCCAAAATGTTCATGAAAAATTTGACACAAAAAAATGTTACTTCCCATTTCCCAATATCTCAGAATTTTCTTTGGCTGCTTTGGCACAAGTATGATCATGCAAATCACTTTTAACCATGCTTTGGGTCTCTTTCGAGCCTAAACATGGGACTTGCCACTTTGGGATCCGAACCAGACAAGAATCTTAATCGTACCTTGACCCAGCTTGGTGTGGGTAGAGCCCAGTTCTAAAGAGTAGACCAGGTACAACCCAATCCATGTTTGTATCCCATGTGTCACACCACACGTACATGGACCAAATGCCAAAAAAAGGTACAAGAAATATAAAATAATTGCATTTTGTACTAATTTTAGTAAAATATTGTACCTAACATGTAAACCCAACCAGATGTTGCGATGGTGGTTCGGGTATCCAAAGCTTATATGGGTACGATCCAGATGTAGAGTCTATGATTTATCATTCTTTGATGTAGTGCCATGTTGGTAAAGATTTTATGACTGAGTTTACAGGCAGTATTAAGCATCCTTGCAGAACACGAGGTCTTTGCTAATACACGGATACATCATATATCATGTATAGGAAGATCTAGAAGAACAGTAAACTATGGTGCAACAGGTAGAAGAAGTGGAATGAAGCATATATGTGGACTTGCAGCAATAGTGTATGAACAATGATAAGTTCACAATACCAAGATAATGTGACGGGTGGTGTTGATGGTGTTGGCAGCTATGATTTGAACGATTGTTAAGGATAATTGAAAATGCAAGTTATAGGCAGACATAGATCCTCATAGTATTACCAGTTCGTGAATTTCACCACTGAAACTAGTTTCCAGAAGGCGATCTGCTTCATCAAGGATCAAAACAGCAAGATCTTCTAGCCCAACCGATACCGAATTTCGTAAATGGTCTATTATTCGTCCTGGAGTGGCCACAACAATATCAGGCATAGACCTTAAGGCTGCCTCTTGAACCTGATCATAACAATACGTTGCAATAATTAAAATAAATCAAAATTCAAATGAACATATTTCACGAATAAACTCTGACTCAAGAAAAAAGGGTAAAGGCTGCATACAACCAACAAATCCTAAAAGAATAGCTTTGAATCCACAATTTTTATGATAGGTAATAGGTGTAGATGGCAAGGAGTTAATGCACATACCATTGAACAAATAGAATAGCACCTAATGAAGTATAGGTACAACAATACTGAAGAAATTAGAATGTTGCATTGATTTTTTGTAACAAAGTCACAAAAACTATTGCTTCAAACCATTCAAATTTTACAACAAATGGCACAAGACGGACATAATGAATATAGCAACTTAACAACACAAAGCATTTCTTTTTTACTGAACATGAGAATATACAGTCAGTTTACTAGAGTTATAGAATGTGATCAAAATATACATACCAAAGATCTATTACAGAACAGAACTATCCACAAGAATCAGCAATGTTAGAACTTGTTGGTCTTTGTTAAAGTGTATTAAAAACAACAGTCAAATATACAGTTCAGTCCATGATTCTACAGGAAAAAAAAATTAAGTGGAAGGGTAAGCCCAACCTTTGTTGAAAGCCCACCAACAACTAGACAACATCTGATATCAGTAAACTGAGCAAGTTTCTCTATCATACCGTGGACTCTGCATTATCCACAAAAGCAGGAGTCAATTTCGCAGATTGCAATGAGAAGGAAAACAGAGTACAAACTAATGTAAAGAGACACAATTTTCATGATGAACGAAATACATCTTCATGAAAGCAGCAGTTAATTTAACAACTTGTAACGACAAGCAAATAGAGTACTAATTCTAATGTAAATAATATAATTTCACGTTGAAGACGCAAAATATAAGAGATCCAGCACAAAAGCTGAGCTAGTTAAACCAATGATAGAGAGACAGAAAATTTACCATTAAGAAAAGTAATTGAAACATTAACTCAAGATAGCTGGATGATACAGCTATTTAGTAAGTTCACTCAAACAATTTCTTATTCAGATATATCATTAGGTATCTTGACCCTTATAAAGGTCGTTTGCAAGAACGAGATAAGTGAAAGGGAAACAACAAATTACAAAGTACATAAAAACCTTTGCCTAACAAGTAAATGATGTTTTCAGTTTGGACTTTTATCATACAACTGGAACTTCATAACCGATTCTTAAAGCTTAAAGAATGAGAGAAGAGATTTCATAATAAAATCTAGAAAAAAATATAAATATGCATACATGCAGCAGCAGCATGAAATATACTGACACCCAGTGTTATAAATTTTGCTACGTGGGGATGGTGCGCCAAGGGCCCGCCTAGCGCCTAGGCGCCGAACTGATATATATATATATATATATATATATATATATATATATATATATATATATATATTAACAAAACTCTTAATGGAGAAGTTGGTTAGCATGTTAGGTTTAAGTAATGGGTTTGCTGTTGGGAGGTCGACTGTTCGAGCGTCAGTCCAGTCAGCTTTTTTTTTTCCTGTTTTTTTCCTTTCCTTTTCCTTTCCTTTTCCTTTTTCCTTTCGTGTCTTTTCCTCCCGTCTCCGTCTCCTTTCCTTTCCTCTCTCCTCTCCTCTCTCCACCGCCGTCAGAGCCAGAGCCTCCACCACCACCACCGGTCACTTTTTTTTTGAATTTTTTTTTTTTTGAAATTTTAAAATAGGCCCGCCTACGGCCTTTTCGGTGCGGCCAGCGGCCGCCTAGGCCGATTTTTAGAACACTGCTGACACCCATGGTTCAAGATATAATAGAAGTGAATTATTACAACAAGGAGCATCATGTGCCATCAATTGGGGCTATGTTCTTGAATCTTAAAAGACAATTGGGGCTATGTTCTATGATACAAGATATGATCTTCAAGAATGGTGCAATTTTTTGCTGATGTACTTTCTGTATAGGACGATAGGACATGTATCAAACGATACGGTTATCAACCGATATGAAAACTATCGAGTCAACATAAATCTAAACATGTTGAACCAGTATTTTAAGTGGTTTAGAAAATAATGGTTTTAGAAACCCAACCCACAACTCCAAACTAGAACCAGCTATGAGATGACCAATCCACCCATTTAATCCTTTTCAACTTCTTCATTTGAAACTTCCTACCAAACTCTCTTGACAAGCATCTCCTTTTCGGTGTCCATTAACTTTTAGCATATTCAACAACGATATCCAACATCTTCGGCACCACATGTAGTGCCTCCAGAAGTTTAAACAACTCAAGCAACTGACTCTCTCGAACATGAATGTTTTGTTTTCTTTAATATTTCTATTTGCTTTCTTTCTCTTTGGATTTCTTGAATCTTCTCTATGTTTTGTTCTAGTTCTTTCTTGGAGGGTTTTCCATCTTTGTTTTCAAGGGATTTAACAAGTTCTGCATTGTTTATAAGATAGATTCTAAAAATAACGTTTAGCAGGGACTTTTTAAATTTTAGTCATTAATTGTAGAGAAGTTTTTGTTGATGCAACGATGTTACATTCATAATCAAATTATCTAGATCCAGGATTGAAAGAAATATTTTTACCTACTAATAGTGAACAAATTGGAGTATTGCCAAACCACGCCCCCATTGACAAAACTTCGGGTACAGGTTGGCTTTGACAATGGTTTTGTAAGAAAATATTGGATCACCATTTGGGAAATGATGATTACTTGATTACATTGGATTAATGTGCTTGTTAGGGATGATATTACAAGGCTTATACAGACGGAGGTTCCATATTGTACGATATTTGTTGATGATATTGTGTTGATTGATGAGACTAGAAAATGGTTAGATGCAAAAATAAAATTGTGGGGAATTTTTGGATTTTAAAATTAGTGGGACCAAAAACAGAGTTATAAAATATAACTTCAACCAAAAGGCAAAGAAAAATGAGAGAGTACATATAGAAGGACAAAAGATACCTAGAAGTGAGTTTTCAGTATTTAGGATAAATATTCATCATGATGAATAAATTGAGAAGGATGTCATGCACAGAATTAAAACAAGATAATTGAAACAAAAGGGTGCTTCTGGAGTACTTTATGATCGGAGGATACCTTTGAAGTTGAAAGAAAAATTCTACAAGACGGCTGTAAGACCAGTCATGTTTTATGGATCAGCATATTGGACAATTAAGAAACATGTTCAAAAAATTAGTGTAGCAAAAACAAAAATAGTTAGATGGATAAGTGGCAATAGGATAAATAATAAGTGTATCCGTGAAAAGTTAGAAGTAGCGCCAATTGAGCAAAATGAGATAAAATCATCTTAGGTGGTTTGGACATGTGCGATATAAACTAATACATGTTCCAATAAGGAGGAGCGATAAGATAATTAGCTAAAGGAACCACTAGGACTAGAGAGAGATCTAAACGAACATGGATCGAGGTTTTAAAGAATGATATATTTTTTGTTAGTGTTACAGAGGACATACCCTTAACAAAGTAGCATAGAGAAAAAGGATTCAAAAAGTCGACCCAAATATGGTATAAAGGCTTTGTTGTTGTTGTAGTTGGGAAATTATGTTGAGATGAGTATTGTCATTATCCACAAGAAGCTCTACAAACTCTTGAAATAGCTAAGGCTAACTTGAGCACAACCCAAGCCAAGAGACAAGCAACTAAGGCAAATCTGGCCCTCAGAAGAAATAGGACACGAGTTAGGCTATCATTGTTATTTTCTACTAGTCAACAAGCAAATACATAAAATAAATAAATAAATAAATAAATAAAGAGGTTGCTAGATGTTCTTTATCATACATCACATTTTGATTCACTCAGTTGAACACAATCAAGTTTAATCTGGTTACAAAACGAATGGTTGTCAAATTTGATGTCTTGAGGTCCATTTTAGGTCCAATGGTGATAGCAGAGTAAATCGACTTTTCTCCTATCTTAGTACACCCAGGTTCTTTAAAGAAAACAGAACCAGCCCTACTAAAATTTTGAAGCGTCAATATTATATACTTCTAGTGGAAGATTCATCACCAACGGATGACAACTTCGCTTATGAGTTTAGTTTTGCTCCGCTAGAGCGGGTACTGCCAGAAAGAGTTATGTGAACCTTCTGTTGCATATCCATTGTTGAATTGAAACAATTTCTCACGAGAGAAGGAATCATGAGCAAATGTAAAGTCCATATTGTATGATCATATGGGTTGTGATGATGTCATTGGAGCAAGCATTTTAAGATAATGTTATATCTTTCGTTCTTAATTTGAACTTCACAATTAACTAGTCACTTAATGGTTCCCCTTATAGCCAAGTTTTGATTTCCCTAATCATTTTTTTTAAAGAACCTTGGCCCTATGGGTAAATAAATCCGTGAACCCCTAAGTTATATATATATATATATATATATATATATATATATATATATATTAGGGAAATCAAAACCTGACTATAAGGGAACCATTAAGTGACTAGTTAATTGTGAAGTTCAAATTAAGAACGAAAGATATAACATTATCTTAAAGATGGTTAGAGAAACTTATTAGACACCATTTAGCAGTACTTTCTGCTCCATTCAGCAGTCATTACAGTATCATATCATTGCTTGCGCAACAATCTGTTAACTTTAGTATCATATACAAGTGAAGAAGTTGTAACAACTGACATACTTTTAATTGCTTGTTATACTAAGTGTTAATCATAGTATACAAGTTATACAACAACAACAGCAAAGCCTATATCTCAAATTTTTGTGTCAGCTTATTCTTCCATTCAACTCAGTTAAGGCCATGTCGTCTTTAACATTAACAAAAACGATATCCTGAGTTTGGCCTTAATCCAAGTTCGTTTAGGCCTGCCCCTAGCTCTAGAAACTCATTTGACTAATATCTTTACATTCCTCCTGACTAGTGCATCTATTGGTTTATGTTGAACATGTCAAAACCACCTGAGATGACTTGTCTATTTGTCACCACATTGGATAAGCAATGTGGCAGGTCAACACTGGGGAACACCCTAGCCTACACTCTCAATTTACATTGCACCAGAATGGTATTGAAGCCGAGTCACTATAGGTGACAAGCTAGCAAGCCACCCTTGCATACTTCTTATTGCACCAGGATAGGGACAATACAAAAATGTCGCTACTAAGGAAGCTCCAACGTATATTCTTAAAGGATTCATTTGATAGAGATCAAATGATGTTTCACACTGGTTCTCAGCTACCTAACACAAGAAATATAAGAAAATAAGCATAGCTCGGGGGTGTTTATCATATACAAGTTACACTTACTGTAACCGATGAGATAAGAAAATAATTGATAAAACAAATAGATGATACTAAATGCACAAGGATAGGGACAATAAGCATAATGCACAGGAACTTGTCATACAAGTAAAGTTCCACAAAATAACTGACAGAAAATAGATGATACTAAAAGCAGAATGTTTATGAAACCTTACATAACCTAAAACCCTTACCATATGACATGTTGAGTTGAGCAAGAGTGACAAACTAGCTAATTAGTATCAAAGTCATGCAAAAGAAAGGAAGCAACAAAAGGTACCAATAAAAATTAATAGTAGAAGTTAAATACTCGAAAAAATGATGTAATAAACTGATTGTACAACAAGCTACCTAGTTGGAGCAAAATTAAACAAAGATCCAAATACAAGAAGTGCAGGAATCAACTGAGCAAAGAGGGGGCTATACAACTTACTGTACAGCAAGCTCCCTAGCTGGAGTAAGAATGAGCACCCTTATACCAGGGATACGCTTCGGACGGAAATACAATCGCTCAAGCACAGGTAAGGCAAAGGCAGCTGTCTAAAATAAATTTAAAGTAAAGATGGAGGTATGATTGAAGTGCAAACTTGAAGAAATTGATGTATTTGACTTACCTTTCCAGACCCCGTTAAAGCACTACCACATATATCACGGCCAGCTAAAGCTAAGGGTATGCAGGCAGCCTACAGTAAACAGATGAGTAATCCAAAATCAATTGCATAACTTTAAGAAACTAAATGTTAGTTTGAATCCCGTATCCATATAAAATAACGTACAATGAAAAAGGTTATTAAAGTGTCAGCTCCGCAGTTAACAAGGATTCAACTATATGTACTAAAACAAAAAGAAATGCAATAGTGCCGTAAGAACTATGCTTAGAAATAGGATATCTAGTGAACATTACAATAACATTCTCTTTTTTCTTCTTTCGCATGTTACTTTCTCATGTTTTCCTAACAAAAACTCAAGTCATCTAATGTAATCAAATTTAATTCCGAAACCACCAGTTGCCCATATCAATTTCATTGAAGTCCAAGCTTAACAACATCTTGGAGTGTGGCATGGACATAAAGCTGATTTTGGTCTGCTTTGAAGTGTCCGCGTCGCATTCAATACGTACACGGACACAGCAATCATTTTGGAGTGTGTGCCTCCTATGACACGACAAAGCACCTACTTTTGGAGTGTCCTGGTGCATTGCAGCTGGTGTGGTGTCAATGTGTGTCGACACACAGCGACACATGGACGACACCACCGACTTTTGGAGTGTTAGTGCCTCCTAGTTTGGAAATAATATTCCTAGAGGTGTATGAAAAAATGTAACATAGTTTCTTTCAAATTCAAATAACATAACATGATACCTACAACCTTAAATCACAGAACTTGGTCAAAATAACACGAAACGAAAACCTGAATTGGGGTTGGTTTCTGGTATCCCAGTGCTTCGCAAGCCCTAAGCAAAGGACGAGACAGATTGAGCTCGAGAAATGAGTTCGCATAAAATGACGCCCCCTCCGACGGCGCAAAGAAATCCCGGGCCGCTCCGCCGACGCTTCCGCCGACAGCCTGCAACAAACTCAAATTCGTAAGAATAAATCCAACCGAAGCCACACACGAATGTGAACTGTAGATGACCTTCTTGTTCGCGGAACCCGCGCCGCCGCCGCCAATGACTCGGTCCTCCTCCTCCTCGTCGTCCCCGTCGTCGTCGTCTTCCTCCTCTTCGGGCTCGTCGATATCTGAGAGGGAGACGGCGGGGCGGTCCCTGAGGGCCCTGGAGATCTTGGCGTCGACGGAAGTGGTGTTCCTGTCGGCGTGCTCCTCGGCAGCGGACTTGGAGTAGGAAGCGAAGTCCCACGGGGACTGGGGGGAGAGGTCCTCCTCGCTCTCGTACTCATCCTCCGAGCTCGCCGCGTCGAAGTGGAAGTCCGGATCCATCGCGGCAGAGGTGGCGAGAGGAGAGGGATGATGGACCGAGGGTTTAGGAAGAAGACGGGAGGGAAACTAGTAAGAGATGCTAGGGTTTTATGGAGTATTTTAAGGTTTTTTCTAAGGGCACCACCAATTTTACTGACGGCCAGCCCAAAAATGTTTGCAAATATTACAAGTTTGCCATCAATTTTTTTACTTGGGAACAGCCCAACATTAGGTATAAAAGACAACTTTTCTAATTTTTTTCTCTCCCTCCCTGTACTCTTTTCCTCTCTCCCTCAACTCTTTTCTTCTCTCCCTCTACTTTTTTTCTTTTCTCCCAACATTTCTAGGTCATAGAATTAAATCCTAGTCCAAAAAATTTCCCAATTTTCTTCCTTTCTTTTCGAGAATTATCTCCAAAAAAATTCTCCTATCTCAATCATGTTTGGTACAAATTTTTTCCCAAATTTGTCTAAGATCAGCTACCAAAAAAGTTTCCACTCATACTCAAAATCAGAAAACATAAGCAAAAATATTAGGTTTATAATCACTTTAGGGTTCATGAATGAATTTTTCGAACATGATCTCACATATTTCTTGAAACCCTACCCTAAAACACGACAAATCGTTGTGGTCGTTCGGCTGTTACAGTCGTGGCTTACAACATTATGACTGCCAGGGTTGTGGCAGTCTTAATGTAAAGTAGGACTGCCAAACTTTCTGCAGTCCTACATTAAGTTAGGACTGTCAGGTCCCTGGCAGTCCTAACTTAATAAAGGACTGCCAGGGTTTTGGCAGTCCTGTATAAAAGAAAATGATTGCTAAAGAGTTTGCTAAATCAGAAAGTTTGCTAAAAAGTTTCCTAACTTAAAATGATTGCTAAAAAGTTTGCTAAATCAGAAAGTTTGGACCAGAACAAACGTTGAACAGATGAAAACTGCTGAAAAGTTTGCTAAAAAGTATAACAGAACTGTCTTGCTGGGGTGGGGTGATGCAACAAACCTTGGACAAGCAATTGAACGCTGATGTAAAAGCTCGAACAAGCTGACTGTTAGAGATGAATCTCTCTTTTCTTTTCAGTCTCCAAGTTTTTTCTCCTCTATCGAGGAGTGTTGGTGCTCTCCTTGTATAGGAGAGACACTGGTGGGTTACAAAATTGACAGAGTTTTGTAAATAGGACTGCCAGGACCCTGGCAGTCCTACACTTATGTAGGACTGCCAGGGTGCTGACAGTCCTTGTAATGCCCGTATTTCGGAATACGTATTTTGATTAGGCCTATATGTATTTCGGACCTGTATTTTATTTTCTCAGATTCTGGCCTGTAATTGTGTTTTGGTTTAACTTGCGGATTCTGGTTTTCTCGTAAAATGGATTTTGGACCTGGCGTGGTTTTATTTTATGGAGAAGAAATTGGTTTGGTTTGGTTTGGTTTGCATTGGACTACCTTAGCTAACCTCCACCCTCAACACAACATATCCTCCCTCATTAAAATCCCACCTAACTTTCTCTCTCCTCATAACTTCCATTAATTTCTTCACCTTCTTCTTCCTTCCTCCACACAACACCAACACCATAGGCAAGTGCACCTTGCCACCAAATAAGCACCCCCATTTTATTTGTCCATTAGCTAGATTAGGCCATGGTGAACAACATTAGAACTTGACAATTTATGATTTGGAGTCTCTATTTTTCTAGATCTAAGTTTTAACCATTTTCGGATTTTCTTGGTTTTGATCTATTAGACTTAGATTTTTGCTTGTTTTGAGGCTTCCATGTGGAAGAGAATTCAATTTTACACAAGTTAGAACTTTGAAAATCCAAATTTCGTTTTGATTTGGCTAAGTTATGAGATTTGAAAATTTTGGTGATTCTTGGGTTTTTCCTCGGCCTGATGGAGAAGATGACCCTCGGCCAGCGCTCTTTAGCGCAAGGCCATGCGCAGTTCATTTCCTGCGCAGTTCAACTCATGCGCAGTTCATTTCCTGCGCAGTTCAACTCATGTGCAGTTCATTTCCTGCACAGTTCAACTCATGCGCAGTTCATTTCCTGCGCAGTTCAACTCATGCGCAGTTCGACCCTAGCGCAATCTAACCCCAGCGCAACCTATTTGCCCATGATGGTTTGGATTTTATTCCTTGGACTTGGCTTCTCTTTTGTGGGTTGGAGTTTTGAGATCTCGTTCCACACAACACGACTGTCTCGACCCAACACGACCTGGCACGGTTTTTTTTTGGTGTTTTGCTTATGACTAGTACGGTTTTTTCGTGATTTCTGTGAAGTATGATTCTAGTACTTTCTGATCTTCTTGATAATGGCCCGTGGCGGCGCACTCCTGACTTGTAACATGTAACTTGTAACTTGACCTGACCTGATGCTGTTGCGATGGCTAACTTGAATCGTATAATCAACTCTGACGCCGTGGGTGTTCACTCTTGCTGCTTTGTACAATCCACTTGTCTTGTCTCGCATCATGTCTAGGACGTGACTCCCTGGTTACCACGGTCAGGGATTCACACTGAATATGGATTAGGCTAATGACTAGATCAAACTATAGTTCATGGAGGATTTTCAGTCACAGGCGATCTCGTTATCTGGGCGCTTTAAACGGACTTGTAGCCTGCCGACGAGTAGGGCACATTTCCAGCACACTGTCATGTGTTGCACCCTCTAAGTCACCTAAGGGTATATCGTCTCCTGGGCGATGTGCCCAACCATACTCTCAACCCGCGGAAGGATAACTGGATAGTCTGCAGGGCTTGGGACTGGGAATTTCTCATTTGCATCTTGCTAGTAACTAGGCTTGTGATAACCCTAGTTAGTTAAGTAATAAGCCGTAGTTTGTGAATGGATGGTGTCCAGCCTTGTCTAAGTCTCATCTAGTCCCTGTACCTGGTACCCCTGATCATGATTGTTTTACTTATCTTTAACAATAAATGGGTAGAGACAAAGTGCTATTCAGGCGAAGGGTTACGACCCCGGTCCTTGTTTGGTTTAAGGGTTGTAACCTGGCTCCCGGAATGGTTCCACGTCCCTAGTCGTTTATTGTCCTGTTGTACTCTTTATTACTTGTACTTTTCTTCTATTTCTTATGTTCTGATATGCTGGCTTTTGTTCTTATTTCGTGGCCTCCTTTGTGGCACTTGCTCTTTCTGGGGTTTGACCCAGCTGGTTTTGTGTGGCCAGATTTCGGAGCAGCACCCGAGGATCTACCGAACTTCCAGCCCGATGGTGGCAACTAGAAGAAACCCAGGCTACGAGTGGGTTTTCCATTTTGTTTCGCTCACTACCTTGTAAAATTATTCTTTTGAGGCGTTTAGCCGACGAGCACCTGTTAGCTCGATGCATATTTACTTACTGTCTGCCTACGGGCTGTAAACATGATTAACAAATCCTAGGGTTGATCATGTATGACTTAACTCTTGCTAGTCCTCGCATTTTGTATGGCTAGCTTCATGATCAGCTGAATATGTAATATTTGGGACGCCTTTTATTGTATATTTGGTGGTCTAACATCTTGTAACTATATTACTTGCTTGAGATTGAGACAATAGGCTTGACCTTAAGAGACCGTTGGCTTGTAGTAAACCCTCATATCTAGACATCCGTGACCGTATAGCGAGGTGGATTCTATTTCAATATACGTAGCTGGCTATGTATGCCCCCGCTCTCCAGTATTCTGGTTCTGGGGCGTCACATGGTTTAAGTGGTGGCCCATGCAGGTCTTGGCATTCAATAATGTGAGGGTTTACCTAATAGATGTCTCAATCAGTACTCGTCCTTGATTTCCGTTCATATCCTCTGAATCCCTGAGAATCTTGACCTGATCACATGCTTGTATCGTTGATCTGTCCTAGTCCTTCCTTATTGTTTCCTGTGTCGTCTTCTTCAGCGGCACTGTACCTGACCCTGCTGATCAGCAAGGTGGAGCACTTCCCGTGGATCAACAGCAACCCGGAGACCAAGCTCAGCATTCCGGAGTAGCCTCCAGAGTTGTACCTACTGGAGTAGAGCCCCCAGTTCAGCCCGCCGAGCCTGACGATGGCACCTTGGTAGGTCTCATCAGGACCTTGATAGCTTCCCAGGATCGTAGAGGAGACGCCTTGCACCAGGTAGTGGCAGATGCTTTGACCAGAGGCGGTCATCCAGGGAACAGCACGGCCAACAGCTTCAAGCGCTTGAACCCTCCATTTTTCGACGGCAGCGAAGATGCGATTGCGCGGATGCTTGGCTTCAGGATACCGAGGTGGTTCTGGAAGCAGCTAGGACACCTGAGAATGAGAAGGTGGCGGTGGTACGCCTACAGTTGCTAGACTTAGCTCGCAGTTGGTGGGCGGCGCAGGCCGTGGGATTAGCGGCGCCGGTTACTTGGGCGGTGTTTAGAGAAAGATTCCAGACGAAGTATTTCGATGCTGTAGCTCGGTACGACCTGCAGACGAGATTTACCAACTTGAAGCAAGGAGACAGAACGGTCGACGGTTATGCATCTGAGTTTTCTAGACTCAGTAGGTTTGCCCCCACATTGGTGGCAACCGAGTTTGATAGGGCCCAGCGGTTCCAGCAGGGACTGCATTTGGAGATCTTGTTGGCAGTTGAGCAGTTCGAGCACCAGACGTTCGATGCAGTATTGAGGGCAGCTAGGAGGCACGAGTACACCTCCCAGAGGATCGTGGATAGGACCGGAGGTAGGAAGCGATCCCATAATCAGATGCACCAATCATCAACTCCAGCCCCGACAGCTAGGGGTTTGACCATTGGAACTCCGAGGCGGGCGGCCTCAGTAACGTCGGTTCAGCATTCAACCCCGACGTACCCGTAGCAGCAGAAGCAGAAGCAGACTTCCGCAATGGGATGTTCTTATTGCGGGAAGCCAGGACACGTAGTAGTAGATTATCGCAGGGCGCAAGGATTGTGTCTGGCTTGTGGAGCGGCAGATCACAAGATAGAAGCCTGCCCGAATAGGGGTAGTTCGTCCTCTTCCAACCTAATCAGTCCATCGGTTAGGGGACCAGCACCTATGCAGCAGCAGCAGTACCCGAGGCCATTGTTGCCTCAGGCCCAGGCGTTTCATCAGCAGAACCAGCAGCAGTACGCCCAGACTCAAGTGCAGAGCAGGCAGAGAGGTTTCCAGCAGAGGGGACCTGCAGCCAGAGGACAAGGTCAGGCAATGATGATGGCTATGGAAGAAGAAGTTACACCAGGTGAGGTAGTGGCAGGTACTATTCTCGTCAACTCCTCTCCAGCATTGGTATTATTTGATTCTGGTGCATCGCATTCATTCATGTCTGCACGATTCGCGACACTGATAGGATTGGAGCCAGAGTCATTATTAGTAAGGCTCAATATACTTACTGGTAATGGTCTTGTGGAAGTAGATCGAGTGTTTTTCTCGTGTCGGATCGTAGTTAGCGGTAGAGAGTTCCCCGCTAGATTTATAGAGTTCCCTATGGCAGACTATGATGTAGTCTTAGGCATGGATTGGTTGAGGAACTAGTATGCTAGGATAGACTTCCACATTGGCAGGGTTATTTTCAGCATTCCAGGCGAGCCCAGAGTTTTCATTTTCCAGAGGCGCAGTGGAGCCATCTCCCCCAGTATTGCGGATGGCAGTAGCAGCAGTGCAGTTACCCAGGATAGTTGAAGAATTTCCAGATGTCTTCCCAGAAGAACTTTCAGGGATGCCGTCAGAGCGGGAGATTGAGTTCACTATAGACTTGATCCCCGGGACGGCACCAGTATCAGAGCGAGTCTACAGGATGGCGCCTTCAGAGTTGGAGATTTTGTACAAGATGATTGAAGAACTGAGGACCAAGGGATTCATTCGTGCAAGTGGATCGCCTTGGGGAGCCCCGATGCTTCTTGTGAAGAAAAAGGATGGTACGTCCAGGTTATGTGTAGATTATCGTACCTTGAACTCAGTGACAATCAAGAACAGATACCCTCTCCCGAGGATAGATGACTTGTTTGATCAACTCAAAGGGGCTTCAGTGTTTTCGAAGATAGACTTGCGGTCAGGATACCACCAGATCAGAGTCAGAGAGCAGGACATCTCGAAGATAGCTTTTCGATCTAGGTATGGACATTGGGAGTTCCTTGTTATGCCATTCGGAGCAACCAATGCGCCAGCCGTATTCATGGACCTCATGAATCGTATTTTCATGCCTCACTTGGATCAGTTCGTGATCGTGTTCCTAGATGATATCCTGGTCTACAGCAAGAGCGAAGCAGAGCATGAGCAGCATCTCAGAATCGTCCTTCAGACGCTTAGAGAGCACCAGTTGTACGCCAAGTTTAGTAAATACGAGTTCTGGCTCGATCGCATTTCGTACTTGGGTCACATCATTACCCGAGGAGGAGTGAAAGTAGATCCCCATAAGATTGTGGCTATCGAGACATAGCCAGTACCTAGTTCAGTGGCAGAGGTTCGCAGCTTCCTTGGATTAGCCGGCTACTACCGGCGATTCGTTTCAGATTTTGCAAGGATATCGGCGCCGATGACCCAGTTGACCCGCAAGGATGTGCAGTTTGCTTGGACAGCAGAGTGTCAGAAATTATTTGAGAAGTTGAAGCAAGGATTGGTAACGGCTCCCATTCTCACACTTCCAGATGGGACCGGAGGATTCACAGTTTATTACGACGCTTCAGACAGAGGATTGGGGTGTGTCTTGATGCAGCATGGGAAGGTAATAGCTTATGCGTCACGACAACTTCGTGATCATGAGAGAAATTACCCAACTCACGACTTGGAACTGGCAGCAGTGTGTTTGTACTTAAGTTGTGGAGGCACTACTTGTACGGGAATAGAGTAGAGATATTTACTGATCACAAGAGCCTGAAGTATGTTTTCATCCAGAATGACCTTAACATGCGGCAGAGAAGATGGCTCGAGCTACTGGTGGACTACGATGTAGATTTGCAGTATCACCCATGGAAGGCCAATGTTGTAGCAGATGCATTGAGTAGGAGAGCCGGAGTTTACTTCCTGACGACGCAACCAGAGTTATTGGCGGATTCAGAATATGGGAATTGAAGTGGTTCTTCCTACCAATGTGGCGTTGATGGCCAGTCTACAGGTTCAGTCCAGCATAGTTGAAAGGATTCGGATGGTGCAGTCTACAGATTCCAAGATTCAGCAACTCAGAGCAGAGTGTGAGGCAGGAAGAAGGCCAGAGTTGTGCATTCATGAAGATGGTACACTTCGACATGGCACTCGTCTTTGTGTACCCAGTGGAGATATCAGACAGGAGGTCATGGCCGAAGCTCACAGTTTACAGTATTCTATTCATCCCGGTGGCACGAAGATGTACCGAGATATTCGTCAGCACTTCTGGTGGAATGGCATGAAGAGGGAGATAGCCCGGTTTGTCTCTCGGTGTTTGGTTTGCCAGCAGGTTAAGGCTGAACATCAGAGGCCCGCTGGACTTCTTCAGCCCTTGCCGATTCCAGAATAGAAGTGGGAGCATGTGACCATGGATTTTGTGACTGGATTGTCTAGATCCCCAGCTGGTCGAGATATTATTTGGGTTATAGTTGACAGGCTCACGAAGGTGGCTCATTTTCTCCCATTCAGAGTTGGTCAGTCGATGGCTCAGCTAGCAGAGATGTATCTCAGGCAGATTGTCAGGCTTCACGGTGTGCCCATCAGTATCACTTCGGACCGATTTGGCGCAGCCTGCAAGAGAGTTTGGGAACTCACCTTCAGTTTAGCTTAGCTTATCATCCGCAGACAGATGGCCAGTCGGAACGCACAATCCAGACTCTTGAAGATATGTTGAGGTCTTGTACCCTTGACTTCGGTAGTTCATGGGAGGATTACCTGCACCTGGTAGAATTCTCATACAACAATAGTTTCCAGGCCAGTATTCAGATGGCTCCTTTCGAGGCCTTATATGGCAGGAAGTGCAAATCCCCGCTAGCATGGGACGATATCGGAGAGAGGCAGATGCTTGGCCCAGAAATGATTGTCTAGACAGTTGAAGTGGTCAGAAGAATCAGAGATCGTCTTCGAGTGGCCCAAGATCGCCAGCGCCATTAGGTCGATGCTCATCGACGTCCCTTAGAGTTTGCTATCGGCGACCATATATTCCTTAGGATCTCGCCTAACCGCGGCGTCATTCGCTTTGGCGTACGGGGAAAGCTTAGTCCTAGGTATATAGGACTGTTCGATATCCTGGAGCGAGTAGGAGATGTATCATATCGTCTCGCTCTTCCGCTGTCGCTAAGTGAGGTGCATGATGTATTCCATGTGTCCCAATTACGATGGTACATCCCGGACCCGAGCCATATCCTCGACCATTCGAAACTGGTTGTTGGTACCAACCTTTCGTATGAGGAGAGGCCCGTGTCTATATTGGACCAGAGAGAAAACATACTCAAGAACAAGACTATTAGCTTAGTCCGTGTTGCTTGGGGTCATCACTCTCTAGGTGAGTCAATGTGGGAGCGTGAGGACGACATCCGATCGCGATATCCCGACTTGTTTGACTCATAAGGTATAATGTCTTCCTTATGCCTTATGCTTTCCATCCCTTGCTTGCATGTATGATTGTTTGATTGTTTGCTTAGTGTAGCTTAATTGTGGATAGTATAGCTGGCTCTTACATCTCTAAGCATCTTGATTTAAATTTCGAGGACGGAATTCTTTTAAGGTGGGTAGAGTTGTAATGCCCGTATTTCAGAATACGTATTTTGATTAGGCCTATATGTATTTCGGACATGTATTTTATTTTTTCGGATTCTGGCCTGTAATTGTATTTTGGTTTAACTTACGGATTCTGGTTTTCTCGTAAAATGGATTTTGGACCTGGCGTGGTTTTATTTTATGGAGAAGGAATTGGTTTAGTTTGGTTTGGTTTGCATTGGACTACCTTAGCTAACCTCCACCCTCAACACAACATATCCTTCCTCATTAAAACCCCACATAACTTTCTCTCTCCTCATAACTTCCATTAATTTCTTCACCTTCTTCATCCTTCCTCCACACAACACCAATACCATAGGCAAGTGCACCTTGCCACCAAATAAGCACCCTATTTATTTGTCCATTAGCTAGATTAGGCCATGGTGAACAACATTAGAACTTGACATTTGTGATTTGGAGTCTCCATTTTTCTAGATCTAAGTTTTAACCATTTTTGAATTTTCTTGGTTTTGATCTATTAGACTTAGATTTTTGCTTGTTTTGAGGCTTCCATGTCGAAGAAAATTCAATTTTACACAAGTTAGAACTTTGAAAATCCAAATTTCGTTTTGATTTGGCTAAGTTATGAGATTTGGAAATTTTGGTGATTCTTGGGTTTTTTCTCGGCCTGATGGAGAAGATGACCCTCGGTCAGCGCTCTTTAGCGCAAGGCCATGCGCAGTTCATTTCCTGCGCAGTTCAACTCATGCAACTCATGTGCAGTTTATTTCCTGCGCAGTTCAACTCATGCGCAGTTCATTTCCTGCGCAGTTCAACTCATGCGCAGTTCGACCCTAGCGCAATCTAACCCCAGCGCAACCTATTTGCCCATGATGATTTGGATTTTATTCCTTGGACTTGGCTTCTCTTTTGTGGGTTGGAGTTTTGAGATCTTGTTCCACACAACACGACTGTCTCGACCCAATACGACCTGGCACGATTTTTTTTTGGTGTTTTGCTTATGACTAGTACGGTTTTTCATAATTTCTGTGAAGTATGATTCTAGTACTTTCTGATCTTCTTGATAGTGGCCCGTGGCGGCGCACTCCTGACTTGTAACCTGTAACTTGTAACTTGACCTGACCTGATGCTGTTGCGATAGCTAACTTGACTCGTATAATCAACTCTGACGCCGTGGGTGTTCACTCTTGCTGCTTTGTGCAATCCACTTGTCTTGTCTCGCATCATGTCTAGGACGTGACTCCCTGGTTACCACGGTCAGGGATTCACACTGAATATGGATTATGCTAATGACTAGATCAAACTATAGTTCATAGAGGATTTCCAGTCACAGGCGATCTTGTTATCTGGGCGCTTTAAACGGACTTGTAGCCTGCCGACGAGTAGGGCACATTTCCAGCACACTGTCATGTATTGCACCCTCTAAGTCACCTAAGGGTATATCGTCTCCTGGGCGATGTACCCAACCATACTCTTAACCCGCGGAAGGATAACTGGATAGTCTGCAGGGCTTGGGACTGGGAATTTCTCATTTGCATCTTGCTAGTAACTAGGCTTGTGATAACCCTAGTTAGTTAAGTAGTAAGCCGTAGTTTGTGAATGGATGGTGTCCAGCCTTGTCTAAGTCTCGTCTAGTCCCTGTACCTGGTACCCCTGATCATGATTGTTTTACTTATCTTTAACAATAAATGGGTAGAGACAAAGTGCTATTCAGGCGAAGGGTTACGACCCCGGTCCTTGTTTGGTTTAAGGGTTGTAACCTGGCTCCCGGAATGGTTCCACGTCCCTAGTCGTTTATTATCCTGTTGTACTCTTTATTACTTGTACTTTTCTCCTATTTCTTATGTTCTGATATGCTGGCTTTTGTTCTTATTTCGTGGCCTCCTTTGTGGCACTTGCTCTTTCTGGGGTTTGACCCAGCTGGTTTTGTGTGGCCAGATTTCGGAGCAGCACCCGAGGATCTACCGAACTTCCAGCCCGATGGTGGCAACTAGAAGAAACCCGGGCTACGAGTGGGTTTTCCATTTTATTTCGCTCACTACCTTGTAAAATTATTCTTTTGAGGCATTTAGCCGACGAGCACCTGTTAGCTCTATGCATATTTACTTACTGTCTGCCTACGGGCTGTAAACATGATTAACAAATCCTAGGGTTGATCATGTATGACTTAACTCTTGCTAGTCCTCGCATTTTGTATGACTAGCTTCATGATCAGCTGAATATGTAATATTTGGGACGCCTTTTATTGTATATTTGGTGGTCTAACATCTTGTAACTATATTACTTGCTTGAGATTGAGACAATAGGCTTGACCTTAAGAGACCGTTGGCTTGTAGTAAACCCTCATATCTAGACAGCCGTGACCGTATAGCGAGGTGGATTCCATTTCAATATACGTAGCTGGCTATGTACGCCCCCGCTCTCCAGTATTCTGGTTCTGGGGCATCACAGTCCTATTTGAAACTTGCTGTAACAGGGTGTTTCAAATAGGACTGCCAGCACCCTGGCAGTCCTAATTGAAACTCTCTGTGACAGAGAGTTTCAGCTTGAAACTCTCATCACAGAGAGTTATAATTAGGACTGCCACCCCCCTGGCAGCCCTACACTTAAGTATGACTGCCAGGGTGCTGGCAGTCCTATTTGAAACACCCTGTGATAGAGAGTTTTATACAGGACTGTCAAAACCATAGCAGTCTAAAACTATTGTAGGACTGCCAGGGTGCTGGCAGTCCTACCTGGCAGTCCAAAGAATTACCTGGCCGGATTCTATCTTCAATGCTGTAATGGAGGGAGCTGTGGATGCTTTGTAACCATCTTTACTATGTTATCTTTGGGTGCCCCTAACTCCTTTGACAGAAACGAAAAGCGAGATGGTCCACCTACTGTCAATCCTCTGGATCAAAATTTGGGGGCTCAGTTGTACAACTTTACTGACATCACTTCGCTTAATACCAACTTCCTCTACTAAATATCGGATTGTGGGCTTTAAATAATGCTCAACACTATAAGAAAAAAGGATGGAGCAGCACTTATTATATGCCCTATCCGGAAATCTGGAACTCCTATGTCAATCAAGAAAGCGACATGTGACTTCATATTATTTTCTACATGTGTACTCCAAAATCTGAGGCTGTCTAACAAAGATCCTTTTGATGTCCCGGTGTTTGACCCCAACACTCAACAAATACTCCAATCTTTCTTGGCAGACCCCAAGTTTATATGTGGCCCTAATGGTTAGTCGGTCTTATGATTCCTTTTCTTGGCTGAATTACTTATGCTGGTTATCCCCTATCTTTGACTGAGTACTCGATCAACCATTGGATTGCAATTGCTAACTGTCATATCGTGAGACTTCGATAATGGTATGCCTTTTCCATATTTCAATAGTATTGTCATGTAGGTTAGATTTTGGTAGTTGCTGGCATATTATGAGTCAATAATCTTATTAGCAAGAACTCGTATTGTAGCTCAGGGAAGGCAATAGATGCATTGTAATGCACTTAACATTTGCCATAATGAAGAATAATCTAAATAATGTGACAGAATGTTTACACAATACAAACCTTCATAAACAGAACAAATTATAAATCTTATGAATATAGAAGCAACATTTCCTATCAAGAGAGCAAGTTTGCACTACTAAAAGAAACCCAACAAACAATTAACATCATTCCTTCTTGAAACCAATAATGTATCATTGCTCCAAGCATATATGGCCATCTTGCTCTCTTAAACTTTGTTGCAAATGCACCATCAGGAGTTGGAACCGTCACAAGATAGTAGTCGGCCAATAGTCACGTCGTCGTCGGAAGAAGCCTGAGGACTAGGAGGAGCTTGTTGCTTCGATCGAACAGGGGGAGCCGATCGCTGCGTCCGAGACCAGCCAGTCGCTCTAGTGATTTCCCTTTCTGGAGCCGGTTCAGATATTCTAATCGGTCTCTCGAGAGGACGTCCCTCGGTGCGTTCCTTGCGCCTGGACATGTGGGCCATATTCTCTTCGAAGCGGCCGGAGGACTGCAGGACAATATACAATTATTAAATAATAGAAACGAAAATAGAAAACAATTAAACATCATGTTAAGAATTCCTAATGTCACCCCTCCAGTGCCATATATATTAGGACTGCCAGGGATGTGGCAGTCCTACTGTAAAGTAGGACTGCCAGAATCTCAGCAATCCTCTTTCACAGTAGGACTGCATGGAGTCTGGCAGTCCTACTTTACAGTAGGACTGCCACAACATCCCTGGCAGTCCTAATGCTGCTCGACTGTAGCAGCCGAACGTCGTGTCGTGTTCTAGGGTTTGGGTTTCAAGTAATGCTGTGCGAATTATCGTGTTCGAAAAATTCATTCATAAACCCTAAAATAATTCTAAACCTAATTTATCAAATCTTTTTGGAGATTTAACAACGATTCTTTGATTTGGAAAAAAAATTAGAAAAATGTAGAGGAAATTAGGGAAGAACATACCTAGACTTCGATGATTATTTCGACTTGCGTGTCATCTCTTGCAATGGAGTGGTGGAGGAGAGAGTGGTGGAAGAATTTGGAATGGAGTGGTAGAGGAGTGGTGGAGAATAGTTTTAGGGTTTGGAGAGCTTTTGAAAGAGAGCTTTTGGAAGAGAGAGAGAGAGGAAATGAAGAAATGAGATGAAAATGTGGGTTTGGAGGGTTGGGCTAACCCTAAGCAACTTGTGGGCAGCCCCTAGCAAAAGTTTCACCTTCTTGGGCTGCCCCCAAGTAAGGGCTAGCCCCTAGCAAAAGTTGTGGTGCCCTTAGAAAAAACCTATTTTAAAAGGATTTTTTTTGGCAAATGTTAAAGGTTACCCCCAAATTACTAAGGGACAACCATCCTACTAAGGGCAACCATGACCATTTCCAATTTTTACTAAGGGCAACCTAATGTTAAGTGATTTACTAAGGGCCACCAAGAGGAGGAAGCTGACAGCCTCCCTCTCCCCGCCGCCTGCAGACCCGAAGCCCCCGCGCAGCACCCTCTCCCCCGCGCAGCACCCTCTCCCCCGCGCAGTACCTCTCTCCCCCGCTGACCATGAACCTCAGCTGCCGGACGAAGGCGGAGGCCGAGCGGCGGATCGGGGCCTGAGCTCGTTGCTTGGCTCTCGAAGGACGACGAGGGGTCCTGGGACGGGGCCGAGGCCGCCGCCGCCGAGCGGTGACGACGAGCGTGGGACGGGGCCGAGGCCTGGGTCGAGAAGCTTAAGGACTGCAGGCCAGCACTGCAGTCCTTTCTTCACTTGGGACTGCAGGCAAGCCTGCAGTCACTGTAGGTAAAAAAAAATGTCAATTGAGGACTGCAAGCCAGCACTGCAATCCTGTCTTCACTTTGGACTGCAGGCAAGCCCTGCAGTCCTCAATTAACAGAAGTGGGATGGCCCTTAGTGTTTTCAAATTGGCAAACTTGTAAATTTTTTTAAAGTTTTAAGTTGGTGGCCCTTAGTAAAAAGGGGGTGGCCTTTAACATTTGCCTTTTTTTGGGTCCAGCTATTGGCACCCTAAGACTTACTTAGGACACACCACATAACTTAAATGTCATGTTAAAAGACTAATATACCCCAAGGCTTTCTAAGAACACCCCACCAAAAAAAAAATTTGCGATGAGCACGACAAATACTGGTCGAACGGACCATTGTTTGTTCGACCAGTATTGGTCGAACATGTCTTCTTCTGTCCGACAAACACTTGGTCGAACATATTCTAATCGAACATGCCATCTTCTATTCGACATGTTCTAGTCGAACGTACACACTATAGTTCGACTGTCGAGGGTCGAACATTCCTCTGTGAGGCCGACAAACCAGGCGCGAACCTACCCTTTAATACACCCCAAAAAAATTCAATTTTTTTTGTTTCAACAATAGTTTATGGGGTCGGCCTCGGGGATCGGGGAGCGGGGTGAGGAGGAGGAGGAGGAGGGTCGGGGGGGGGGTCGGCGTCGGCGGAGCCGAGGGAGGACGGGAGGGGAGCAGGCGGAGGGTCGACGGAGGGGGGAGAAAGGAGAGGGGGAGCATGGGGTGTGCTCAGTAAGAGTAGAATAGGAAAAAAAATTATTTTTTTACATGGGGTGTCCTAAGTAAGTCTTGGGGTGCCAATAGCCGGACCCTTTTTTTAGTAGGGGTGAACAATTTACGATTTTGAAATCGAAAACTGACCTGAACCGACCCGTAATAGCAGTTCGGGTCGGGTTTGAAAATTTTAGGTCGGTAAGAGGTTTTATCTTCTGAAAAAAGCGGTTTTCGGTTCGGATAGCGGGTTTAGTATTCGATTCCCCATCCGAACCAAAAACCAAATATCTGCTATAAAATTACCAAAACTCCCAATCCCAACTGTGCCCTAACTATTTAAGCCAAACAAAATCCTAATGTTTCTCTCTCCTCACTCTCTTTTTGTTTCATACATGAGTAGAGAATCACTCCCTAGCCGCCTCCCCACTCGAGTCCCCACTTTCCTACTTCCTCTTCTCCTCTCCAGAGGATCACTGTTGCTCTAGTGCCCTACCTCTCTCGAATACGAAGACTCTCTCTCTCTCGAGTCTCGAAGGCTCAAACAATTGTGGCTGCCTCTCTCGATCTCGAGTCTCTTTCTTCTCCAGTTCACTGCCTCTCTCGATCTCGCGATCTAACCTAATCTGTCGAGATCTAACCTAGATCTGTCGAGATCTGACCTAGAGCTCTTGAAGTGGCCAGTTCCTCATTCAAAATCATTATTCTGGTAAGAAATGACATAAATCTCTTGTTTTAATTTTTATGCAAATATTTCTTTATTTAATTTCATTTTTTCTAATTAAAATTTGTTTTTCTTGCATGAATCATGAAATGGAAGGAGATCAATTTTTTGTGCAATTTTGGATTCGAGTTAGTGAGTTCTATTATTTTATACTTAGCCCTATTCCCCTTGCTAACTCGAAATTTCGAGTATTGTTGTCTCACTCTCACTCACTCACTTTAAGTAGCCCTCAGTCGGTCTGCCCCTTGCTCTTGATGTCTCAAAAAATATTGTGTTATTTTGAAAAGAAACTGGAGCTGTTCTTCTCTTGCTGAGAAGAGAACTATGCATTTTTTGTACTTACTGCCTTACTGTGCTGTTAGTCATGCTAACTTGATTTGGAAAATTGTGTTATGTTGAGAAGAAACTGGAACTGTTGTTCTCTTGCTGTGAAGAGAACTATGCATTTTCTGTACTTGTTGAGAAGAAATTGGAACTGTTGTTCTCTTGCTGAGAAGAGAACTATTCATGTTATTGTGCAATAATATATATTTCTAAACTATAGTTATTGTGTAGTAAAAATATTTGAGGATATTGGTTAATAAGTTTTTCTACTAGTAGTATCTATTGGCGAGGCATTCGTTGCAGCCATTGACAAGTCATTTTTTCATAAGAATTTGCGATGATGATTTGGCATACACTGCAGCCAATGGCGATTGGCGAGGCATACACTCATTCTGAATCTGAGCCTTTTTTCCCCTCTTTTTAGTGATGCAATTTACAGGTAGATATGTGAAGTTATTTGATATACTTGCAGCTTGAAATCAAGGTAACTTGATCGGAGGGCTTTTGTTAAGTCCTCTTATTTGCAGTCTCTCATTTGTTGGCTCTATTTCAAGTTGTTTGCACTTCCAGGTATATCTCTCTTCTTATGAAAAAAAAGATGATACTCATATAAGTTTCATTCACCTGATTATATTATATTGGTGACATAAATTATATGGCTATATTGCAATTTTGTGTAATTTATTGTCTAACTAAATCAAGTTTTATTTCAACTAAATCATTTATTTTATTTCAGTCTGCAATCAAGTTTGTGTAATTTATTTTTAACTAAATCATTCATTTTATTTCAGTAATCATGAACACCAGCAATCAAGTTTTCATTATTCTTACTTTCTTACTGGCTAATGTTGTTATATTTTATTTGTTTTATATTTTTGTTGCTATTCCTTTTTGTGTATAGGTAAGGAAGTTGGAATGTTGGAACTTGGCCTTCAATTTTTGTGTTAAATTTTGTGTTGTTCATGCTGTATATTCATGTTGAAAAGTCAGAATATGTTGTTGTATTGTCCATGTATATTGATGTTGGAAAGTAGGCTTCACTTGGAAGCTGAAGCTGAATTATATTTGCTGCTAATTTTTGGGCCTGCAAATTTCAAATTTAGGAAGCGTTGGTTGGAACTTGGAAGCTGAAGCTGAATTACTTTTGCTGCTAATTTTTTAGGTCTGCAAATTCAAATTTGGAAAGCTTTGGACCTTCAATTATTTTTGCTTTAATCATTGTTGTAGTTTGTTTGGGTCTACAAAAGCTTTGGGCCTGCAAAATTTGGTTGTTATATTGTAATAAATTTGTTGTTAAAACCGAACGGGCCGACTTGGGCAAAAAAAATCGAACCGGCCTACTTGGGCAAAAAAATCAAACCGGCCAAAAATTGACCTTTTTAATTCGGTTCGGTTTGGTTCGATTTTTAGTGAGTCGGTCCGATTTTCGGTTTAGAGGTTTTTGGTTCGGTTTGAACCGAACCGATGCTCACCCCTAGTTTTGAGGTGTCTTTTTTTCTCTGGACACACTAGGGGCGAGCAATTTTTGGTTTCAAAACCGAAAACCGACCCGACCCGAATCGTTTTACGAAAATGGGTCGGATTTACGAAATTCGAATAGACGGTCGGTTCTTTGAACTGAGAACTGCGGTTAACGGGTCGGATTGCTGGTTTAGAAAAAAAATCGGTTAATCGAAAACCGATAAGAAATGTGATTTTCTAAATTTATCCCCTTCACTTGTGCCCTAAGTATATAAACAAATCTCTCTCTCTCTCTCTCTCTCTCTCTCTCTCTCTTTCTCTCTCTCCATTTCATCCCCCCTACGCTGGTAGCCTTAGTCTCTCGACTCTCTCGAGTTCTCTCTCTCTTTCCTCCGGCTGCTCCCAAAGCTCCAGCCTCCTCTCGACTCTCTCTCTCTCTCTCCAGGCCTCCCATCTCCCCTAGATCTCTCAAAACCCTAACATTTTCCCTCTCCCATCTTTGGAAACCCTAACCCTCTCCCATCTCACATAGATCTCTCCAGATCTAACCTAGATATGTCGAGATTTAGGCGATCTAACCTAGATCTGTCGAGATTTAGGCTAGATCTATTGAATATCATCTCCGATCTCTCTTTCTCCCTTCCCAAGCTCACTTATCTCGAGAGCTAACCTATATCTGTCGAAGTGTGCAGTTCGAGTTGGGAATTTCGTAAATTTGGGTCGGCGGTCGGTTCTTTGAATCCTTTATTCTGGTAAGTCATAACCTAACTTTGTCGATATTATTTGTTCTGTAAATTTTTATTTTTTATTTTTTTCTAATTAATTTTTGTCATTTATGCATGAATTATGGAAGGAGGAGAGCCAAAAACTACTGCAAATAACTGTAGCACTTGGCCCCTTGTTCTTGTTGTCTCGAAATTTCGAATATTCCTTTTTCTCATTGTAAGTTCACTCAGCTCTCTAAATTTTGAAACATACATTTGTTGTTTTTGTACTTATGCAATGCAGGGTACTTGCACAAAAATGCTGGAATAAAGCATAATACTGGAAAAAAACATTAGCCTCAAAAAATGCTGAAAAAAGTATTAGCTGAAAAAATATGCACAGAGAAAAAAAAGTGAGACTGTTTGCACTTTGCAGTTTTCACTTAGTTGATAATTTGGGACTGATTAGTTAGTATTTGGTCAATCTAATGATACTATTTATTGTTTGCACTAATGCACTTTGCATTGTGTATGTTCGTACCTGGCATTTGTTTCTGTTTGCACAGTTGCACTTGGCAATTTCTGTTCTTGTTTGTAGTTTTTAATTTACACTAGAACACTAATAGTTTATGTTTTGTTCTAAGTTAGATGCAAATAAAAATAAAAATTGTTTAGTTAATATGTGATTAAGTACTATCCTTAGGATTGCTATGTAATATGTTACCTATTAGGGTTAGGTCAGGGTTAGGTAGCTTAGGTTATTCACTTAATTATGTGATGTTTATTATGTTGCACCAATCAATGGCAACAACTTTATATTCATGCAATATGTGTATTTCTTCATTTTTTTTGAAATTTCATATTCGTAGTTCATACCTCATACTCTATATTATGAAAGACACATTTTTATTTATTTTTATTTTAGATGTCGCACGAAGGTGATCCTCCTCAACCATCAACTAGTTCTCAAGCCACTAATTAGCCAATTTCCAATCATAATTCGAGTCTTCGGGTTACTAGAAAACCAACCAAGAAACAGACTGCGTTTTGGATAGATTTTAATAAACTTGTGGATGCAGAAAGTCGTCCAAAGGCTAATTGCAAGCATTGTAGAAAAGAATACCACTCTCGTAGTAAACTAAACGGGACAAGCAATATGAGAAATCATTGAAATGTGTGTTCGTTGAATCCAAAAAATCATGATCCCACTCAATCAATGTTAAACTTGCAACCAAATGCAAAGGACAGAGATAAAATACTCACTAGTTGGAAATATATTCAAGATGAGGTGAGAAAAGCCATGGCACGTATGATGATTGTTGATGAGCTTCCATTTTGGATTGTGGAATGTGAAGGCTTTAGACACTTATGAGTGTTGTGTGTCCCATCTTTCGTATTCCATCGAGATGGACCGTGGCACGAGATTGTTATATATTTACTCTATTGAAAAGAGTAAGTTCAATGCATAACTGAAAGAGTCTAAGCAAATGGTTTGCTTTACAACAGATTCATGGACATCATTGCAGAAGATCAATTATGTGTCTTACGGTACATTATATAAATGAAGATTGAAAATTGAAGAAAAAAATATAAATTTTTGTCCAATTTCTAGTCATAAAGGGGAGGCCATCGGGAAAGCGGTAGAGACATGTTTGTTTGAGTGGGGTATTGATCGGATATTCACTATCACAGTTGATAATGCTAGTTCTAACAATTTTCTTATTTCTTATTTGAGTAAGAAAATCCAATATTGGCGAAATATTATTCTTAATTGCAAGTATTTACACATGTGCATTGCTCATATTATAAATCTCATTGTGGTTGACGGTTTGAAGTTGATGTCTCTATCGGTGTCTCGTGTTAGGAATGCAGCTATTGGTGAGGCACAAGAGGCATCCATTGGCGAGGTACTATGCAAAAAAATTCTATTAATAAGCCATATGCTGCCAGCCTGTCAGTGATGAGGTACTCTGTTCATCGTTTCTATTAATATTCAAATAATTTACTAAATTTTTCCATAGGAATTAGCGATGATGACTTGGCACTCTTTGCCATTGGCAAGGCACTCATTGCAGCTATTGGCAAGGCATACACTGCATCTTTAGTGACGCGTTAAAAGTCATTCTGAGCCTTTCTTTTAGTTATTGTATATAGTGCAGGTTTGACTTGAGTCTGGAATTTTGGATTGGATGTGCATACATGAACAATTCTTCTTGATTGTAATTTGTATATTTGTTCGGTTATGTTTTGGAGAGTGGAATCTGGGGGTTGGATTAGAATTTGGAGATTAGAATCTGAAATTTGGAATTTGTAACTTAATTCTGGAATTGTGTATTGTTGCAGCACCTTTATGTCCAATTTTGACTTCTATTATGTTTATTTGTATATTTGGATATCTCATCTGAATTTGTATATTGTGTAGGACTTTTAAGTCCAATTTGGAATTCAATATTCTGCATTTATTTGTATATTTCGAGATCCAAATTTGTATTATGCAGGACTTTTTGTCCAATTTGAAATTTGTACATATGCTGCTTCATATTTGGAATATGGATTTTTATTTTTGCTCTTCCATACACAGTCCGGCCCATTGGACCATTAAATTCATTTAATTATTTCATATTTAAGAGGGGGGAAAATCCGGCCTAGTCCAATGGCCCATAAAACCGAACCAACCGAAAACCGAATCGTTCTAATTCAGTTCGGTTGTGGTCGAATTTATGTGGACGGTTCATTTTCGGGTTTTAACTGTCGATTTACGATTTAGGTCGATTTTTAATAATACGATTATATTCAACCCGAACCGAACCGATGCTCGCCCTAGGACACACGACCCCCTGGTTACCCAAAGTACTACACCGCCACGAATAGTATTTTAAATGGATCGATTGATTGTTGTTTGTAGGACAATTATTTCGGGAAATGCTATGCTTACAACTAAAATAAGCTTTACAACCACCTACGTGGCATCCTTTGATTGGGAGGAGGGGGGGTGGGACCATGTTAGCAGGGGGTGGGTGTGTGTTGTAAGAAAGTTGTAAATTTTTAGTAGTAAACTTAGCATTTTCCAATTATTTAACTACTATATAATAATTAAAAATTGGTTTTAGATTTCACCATTAAAGTTATTTTTCAAATAAAAATAATTAAATTTTGTTGCACCCTCTTTCTATTAAGCTAGGGTTGGAAAGATTTCGAGAAGAATTCACCATAATGATCATTAATTTGGGGAAGAATATAGAGAATTGGTGGGAAAATTCTAGGGTTTATTTTAATTGAAATTGGAGGAAAAATTACAAGCAGTACGCTAAGTATCAATTGTAGGGCCTAAAAATCAAGTTGCGCCATGCATTTACTACTCAACAATCAAGTTGCACCCCAAAATCAAGCTGTGCCACTGTTATGAAAATTAGAGACCAAACTGCGCCACTGTTAAGGTTGCGCCATATATCAGACTGCGCTCAGTCATATTGCGCCAAAGTCTATGTGGCGTCTGACATTTATTGCCATCATTGCCTGACAGCACTGACAACTGACAGCACAGTAAACGAAGAAAATCTTTTCGAATCCCTCAAAACGTGCCGCTCGAGGAGATTTAATTGACAGCTGTCCTACACAGCTTGTGAGTTGCGCCTAGGCGCAATCTAAATAAATTCCTTAGTTGCGCCTAGGCACAATCTGAATAACTTATTCTCACAAGTTGCCACATGTCTAGGCGTAATCTGGATAAATTATTATCATGTATTCAAAAGCTGCCACGCGTCTAGGCGCAATCTAATCAGGCGCAGTTTGACTCGTTGACTGAAGCTCGCGCAACCTGATAAAGTTGAGATAACTTTCATTCTAAAGCAGGATGACGTGGTGCACATGCCACTAATCTCTCAAAATGTGTATACTACTATGTACACGACCACGCGCATCTCAATCACATGATGCCACACGTCTAAATACAGTTAGTACACAATTGAATAACCGAATGAAAGTTGGCACAATATAAGGTTGGCGCAACCTAATATGGTGTAGTCTAGCCTCGCGCACATCAGAATAACTTCTAAAAAAGTTATTTCTAGAACTCTATAAATAGAGTTTCCAATCATTGTTAAAGCATCACAGAGATCAAGAACTCTTGCAAAATTGCTGCTGCATTCTCCAGAGGCTCTAGTCTTCAAGTTCACATAGTCCAAGGGATAAAGTGATCGTCTTCTGATCAGATTCCTATAATTGTACTTCCCCAAAATTCAATTGTACTCGTGTACTCTTTTCTACAGTTTGGAATAAAATACTTTTTGTTTTTGCAAACAAAATGGCGACTCTGCTGGGGACGACTTTCTCCTCTGACGAGAAAGTGACAACTCAATGTGATGCTGCATCGATCGGCAAGACGCAGAAGACTCTGGTTGTTCAAGTCAACCAGACATCCTATGAAGATATGATCAACAAGAAGAGCAACAAGCGCACTGTGGCTATCACCAAGAACAAAACTGTGTGGACTCCTAAGTCTTCTACAGTTGCTGCTGCCCTGGCACAACCTGCTTCTGTTGCCAAGGCACAATCTGCCTCTGTAGCTCAGGCGCAGTCTGTTTCTACTACATGCACGCAGCCCACTCTTCTTGTTCCTGTTGCCCGTGTGCAACTCATTCCTACTGCTGCCCGTGCGCAGTCTACTCTCCCTGCTGTCCGTGTGCAGTCCACCACTTCCTTTGCTGCTAAGGCGCAGTCTGTTCGTGCTGTTGCTAAAACACAGTCTATTCATGTTGCTGCCAAGACACAACCAGTAGCCTATATTGCTAGGGTGCAACCAGTAGCCTATATTGCTGTGGCGCAACCCAAGCAATCAGTTGTTCAGGCGCAGTCTGCTTCTCTAGCACAACCCAAGGGATCTAGTCTTTTGGCTATTCCTTCCTCCAATTCTCCAGTTCTGAACTTGGAGAAACTATGTGCTGGTGTCAAAACTAAACAGAACAAAGGGAAAGGCCCTGTTACACTTCCTCAACTGGCGCAACCTGTGCCTAAGTTGGTCCTACAACAAAACAGAGGAAGATGCTTCTTAGCTAACCCTCTACAAAATAAAGGAAAGCACCCTTTGGTCTTTTCTTAAACTTCCATAGTCTATGACTCAGAGGAAGATATATCAGATTCCATTCCTTTAAACAAAGGTCTTCAGATCTCTGCTATGAGAAGGAATATTAATCAAAGAGGTATCTTGTCTACCCCTATCGGGACTGTTCAAGGTCTTCCAACCTTACAAATTTCAAGATCCAAGCAAGGAAAGTTGATGGTATCTCAAACAGAGACACCCGGAGAAGAATTCTCTGATTTACGTGCTTATCTCAATAGGCATCCATCAATATCAACTTCGGTAAAACGCAATAATTATATGCCAAAGGCCAATCTGTACCCAATCACTTATGCTAATGAGTTAAGTACCTCTTTGTACACTCAGGGAACTAAACATCTGAAGAATAGGAGGCATGTTCCTAACATCATTAAGGAATATGTTCCTCCGACTTCTTCTCGTCCTGTAGTGGTAACTGATCTCCGAGAACGTCTTACACAAAGACGGAAGATCACAGGGATGTCTCCTTCACTTCCAAATCACTCTTCAGATCGCCACTGCCTTCATGAAGTGGTCATCAAGTGTTGTTTCCAATCAGCTAAACGATCTGTCTTCGATCTTCTGAACTACATTTCAACTCCTGAACCTATAATAGAAGATGAAGACGAGCCGTTATATGCTTATGTCAATATGACTTCTCAATGCACTGGGGGTGGGAAACGTCCAAGACGTAATGCGTCTCGTAATCCCACTCAGCAATACTTAGATCGAATTCATGCATCCAGTGAAGGGGTCTTTCAATACACCAGATCAAGAAATCAAAATTTCAACCAAGGTGTCTTTAATCAAGAAGATCTCCCCATCGTTCATCTGGGAGAAGACTCTTTATCTGAGTTTGATGCAGATAGTGAAAGTTCTGAACAAACTATCTCGTCAATAGTAGCAAGAGAAGTAACGGCATATGCTATTACAGAAGATCAAGACGCTTCTAGTTCAGCCAATCAAGAACAATAAATTGTTGCACTAGAGGACAAACTGAAAACTATGGCTGAAATGGTTGCAAGTATGCACACTATAATCGTGGCTCAACATACAATGCCACCGGTTATAAACCCTGCTACAAATCCAGAGCTTATAGCATCTTCTGTACCTGTTAATGTTAGTCTGGGGGTACCACCTCCTCAGGTTGCTTCAGTACCAATTCAAGCTGATCCTAGTCAGTCTGGTGCTGGGGGTGGTAATTATCATGCTGTTCCTTCTCCTAACAATTCAAATCAACCTACCAATTCACAAACATCAGAAGATGCTAATGAGGCTGTAAAACTCTTACGCACTCAGTTTGAAGCCTTTAAATAAAAGGATGGCCTACAAAGACTTGGCATAAAACAACCGTATCCTACAGAATGGAAGGAGGTTCCGTTCCCTCCTAAATACAAGCTTCCAACTATTATGCTGTTTGATGGCAGCACTTCTCTAAGTCAGTACATCAATCACTTTGAAGTAATAACTGACCAATTGCAGCCAAATGATGCTCTCCTTACCAGAGTATTTGTCGGTTGTTTAGCTGGTGCAGCATACGACTGGTATCGTAGCTTGCCTGATGGCTGTATAACTTCTTTTGCTGGTTTCAAGCAAATGTTCTTGGAACGGTTTTATGAGAGAGTCAACGACATGACGATGTCTGCCCTCATTAAGATCAAACAAAGTCACAATGAATCCACAGAGAGTTTCATTAAAAGATTTCGCCGAGAGGCACTTAAAATGCCTTTAGGAACTCCATCTGCTGTAACAATAGACACCTGCAAATCAAACTTGTTGCCTATTATCAGCATGTGGACGGAATCTACACAATTTCAAGATTGGCCTTCTTTCATTATGAATGCCAAAGCGACAGAGGTCAGTGCTGAAAAGTTCAAACAGTTAGGAGTTCAAATGAATAATCCTAATCAAGATGAACATTCTACACCTATTGGTAATAATCGCCAGAACAACCGCAAGGGTAAAGAAACATTGGCCATCAATCTCAAGGACAAGGAGTCATTGGTTGTTAATGTTGCTCAGTCAACACCCACTCCATCAGCACCACCACAGAAAATGCCTCGTCCAAAAAAAGAGTATTCTTTTGATGAAGATGACACTTTGAGCATCTTCGATTGCTTAGTTAAAAGTAATAAGCTTCAACTGTCAGAGGCAAAATGGCCAGATGAAGTAGGTAAAATTGATCACCCTAAATATTGTGTTTATCACAGATCTATAGGACATCCAACCAGAGCATGCTACACGCTTAAAGGCAAAATCCAGGAGATGGTCAACTCTGGAGCGATTACTCTTCAGCAGGATGAGAAGACCGTGACTGCTAATTTTGTTTCTGTACAATTTGGTGACTTTCCACCACAACTTGTGCAAGATGGTGTTGTCCCCATTCCAAGGGCTACTCTCGAGATCGTGAATCTCCCACCTCCTCAAAATGAGGGTCTTGTTCCACTATCAACTGATAGAGGAGAGATTATGTGAATTCATCCAGATCTGGTAGCAGATTTTGAAGTACCTTCCTCTTCCAAGCAAAAGAAGCACTCTAAAACTAAATCCAAGAGCTGCAACATGGTATCCTTTGATCCATTAGCAGAAGAAGAAATTCTAATTGGCACTAGATCTGGAAAACCTTACCTTCGGGAATATCCCAAAACTCAAGAGAATTCTGCCCCATTTCCTGATGCTCCTCCTACATCATCTTCTCCTGCTGAGAATATACCATCTACATCCCTGCCGGTAGTAGAACCAACTCCTCCTAAACCGACATCAGCAGACAAGGGAAAACAACATGTCCATTTTGACAAAGCATTGAAGAAGTCCTCATCTCTTGGACTTGAAAAGCCATACAATTTTGATATATTGGCTCAATTAGCCAATACTCCAGCAAGATTATCAATCTTTGAACTCTTACGTCTCTCAAAAGAAACTCGAGAGACATTAAGTGAAGCTTTGATGCAGGCTGATGCTTGTCTTACTCTTCTTAAAAAGCTTGAAAAGGAACCAATCAGCTGTGCACATTGTCATAGTATATTTGAATTAATGCCCAACATTACTTTTACACAAGATGACATGTTGTTAGAAGACAATCGTCATGATCGTCCTCTCTATTTTATGGGGTATGTAGACACCATGAAAGTCGATCGTATTCTGATTGACCCAGGGTCTGCTCTTAGTATCATGTCGAAGTCTTTGCTGGATGCTTTGAAGATCCCAATACATAATCTTTCTACAACTATTACTACCATCTTGGGGTTCAATCAAGGAAGAAGTGAACCTTTGGGAAAGATACGCCTAAAACTTCAAATTGGTAATCTTCGTACAAAGGTGACTTTTTATGTAATTGACAATCATGACTCATACAATACTTTGTTAGGAAGGCCATTCCTCCATGAACACGATATTGTACCTTCTACTCTTTACCAATGTTTCAAATATGTGGATGGTAATGGAGAAGTACAAAAAGAGGTTGTAGACTTGAATCCTTTCAAAGGAGTTGAAGCGTAATGCAATGATTCTCGCATGTATAAGGAGGAATTCATGAAAGTGGTACTGGTAATGGATACAAATGAAGAACAGAAAGGTATTTCAAATGATACCCTGGTGATCCCTGTCAAAGGACGAACTACATGTCCTCATTCTTCCCTGACTATCTACCTTCCTTCTCACGAGAAGCAGTCTCTTGGTGATAGTCAGGAACAAAGGGAGCTCACCTCTTTTGAGCCGCTTGTAATCGACCTTCATCGTAAAAAGCCCCTCCTCCTTCTCGCTCTTCTTCTCCTTCTTTAGTTATCAATCTGACTAAGCCTGTTAAGGCTAAAGGTCCTATTGTAAATGATGGTATAAAAATCTATAAAGCATCTCCTTTGCAGTATACTGATGTCTCTTACTATACCCAATATTATTTGGATATGCTAGATAGCTTTAAACCACTTACAATATGAGTCGTATCATCTCTGCGAAATATGGTATCATTGGATTCAATACAAGAGTCGTACTTCTTAGTACCGTCTCGAAAGAAAGATGAAAGGCCTATACTTTTTATTAAAAGAGAGGAACAAAAAATCATGCTCTATATTGCTAAAAAAGATGATACAGGAAGACTACAATTACGTCGCTATAGTCTACAAGCCAAAGCAATCATCCGTAAAATAGGCTATGATTTCAGAACAGGCCTCAACAGCGGTAAAGGAAGGCGAACTCCTATTCGTATTTCTTTTTCAAAAAGAAAATCACAACAATACACTACTTTCGACTCCAGAACCTTCCGAATCTGACGAAGAAGAACGATCTAACTCTTCTGATTCTATCTCATGGGATTCTGATACCAGCATTGGTCATGTTCATCGAATAATAGTATCTTCTAACATGGTGTCTGCCGAATTCTCAGAAGATGACGAAGATGACATTGAAGAAGTTTCTGAAGTAGACCCTTGGGCACAAAGGATGGAAAATCAGTGGGAACTTTATTTTGAACAACGAGAGCCACCTACTGAGGATCAACTAGTCCAAATCGATATTGGAGAGAAGGGCGTATCACGACCAATCTTCATTAGCAAAAATCTTCCAGAGGATGATAAACAAGAATTAATTTACCTTATTCATGAATATATTGATGTCTTCGCCTGGAGTTATGAAGATATGTCGAGATTAGATCCTCAAGTTGCAACCCACAAACTTAATATCTTGCCGAATGCTAAGCCAGTCAAACAACAACAACGGTGATTCAAACCTGAAATGATGGATGCAATTGATGATGAAGTCAAAAAGCTTATAGCTTGCGGTTTTATCAGAGAAGAACAGCATCCTGACTGGGTAGCCAACGTTGTATCAGTTTTAAAGAAGACCGGAAAGGTTCAATTTTGCATAGACTTTCGGGATCTCAATGATGCTTGCCCTAAAGACGAATTCCCTCTCCCAATTACTGTTGTCATGATCGACAATACATGTGGATCCGAACGAATCTCTTTCATGGATGGGTTTTCTGGATATAATCAAATCTGGATGAATCCTGAAGATAAAAAACACACTTCATTCCGTACTCCTCGTAGAGTATACTGTTATACAGTCATGCCGTTCGGTCTTAAGAACGCAGGTGTAACTTACCAGCGCACTATGAGTACTATCTTTCGAGATCATTTACGAAAGACTGTCGAATGCTATGTTGACGATATTGCTGTCAAAAGTCGTCTAAAGGAAGATCACGTTCAAGATTTAAGAACTAATTTCAATCTAATGCGCCAGCATCAACTCAAAATGAACCCCACCAAGTCTTTCTTGGGTGTCTCTAGTGACAAATTTCTCGGATTCGTCATTATCTCTAAGGGTATACACGTTGATCCCGAGAAGATCAAAGTCATTCAAGAGATGCATCCTCCACGCAACCTAAAAGAGCTACGAGGATTCCAAGATCGACTTGCGTATATCAGGCGGTTCATTTCAAATTTATCTGGATATTGCACACCATTTACTCAGTTAATGAAGAAAGGTGTATCTTTCATTTAGACAGAAGAATGTCAACGAGCATTTGACGACATAAAACGGTATTTAATGAGTCCACCGGTTCTTGTACCACCGATCTCAGGAATACCTTTCTTAATGTATGTCCGGGAAATGGATCATTCATTAGGAGCTTTGCTAGCTCAGAAGAACAAAGAAGGTCATGAACAAGCCATCTACTACCTTAGCCGAAAAATAATTGGAGCTGAACATCGTTATAGTCCGGTGGAGAAAGAATACTTAGCCTTATCGTTTGCTGTTCAAAAGATAAGGCACTACATCATCGGCCAAACCATTCATGTTATTTTCCGAGTTAATCCTCTGCGGGTCTTAATAAAGAAGCCCAGTACACTCAATTCCAGGCTTGCTATATGGTCCATATTATTAGCACAATATGATATGGTTTATGTTCCTCAAAAGTCTGTGAAAGGCCAAGCACTTGCTGACTTCTTAGCAGCTCATCCTGTCCCTGAAACATCTAAACTCTATGACGAGATTCCAGATGAAACATTGGAATTAAATATGATCTCAGAAGAATTTCCTACTTGGCGTTTATTCTTTGACGGAGCATCTAGAATTGGACCTGGAGGCATCTTGGTTGCTGGAGTAGGAATTGTTCTTGTTTCACCGGATGGATTAGCTATTCAGAGAGCTTATTCTTTAGATGAGTCGTGCTCAACAATGTAGCAGAATATAATGCTTTGCTCATTGGACTCTAATTAGCCAAACAACTGGATATTGAATATCTCGAAGTATATGGTGATTCTAAGCTAATTGTTAATCAGGTTAGAGGCATATATGAAGTCTGACATTAAGATCTGGTACCATACCATGAAGCAGCATTCAGAATAGTTCAAAGGGTTCTTCATCAAACATGTACATCGTGCATGTAATACAGAAGATGATGTCTTAGCTAACCTAGCTGCGGTATTGGCAGTTCTAGTCAAAAGACAACAAATGATTGTTGTATCTAATAGAGAATTATTTTGTGTTGAGAACAACCATAACATTAAATTCAGTAATTCGACTGAAGTTAATGTCATTAGCGAGGACTGGAGAGCACCTTTCATTGATTTTGCAGTACATGACATATTGCCAGAAGATCCTAAGGAAGCTACAAGTATTCGTCACTGATCGCTTCGATTCTATTATAATCATACTACTAAAACTCTCTATCGAAGAACTTTTGATGGATTAGTTTTGAGATGTCTTGTTGGTGATGAAGCAAAGTAGATATTACGCGAAGCTCATGATGGCGTTTGTGGAGCACATCAGCCTGGTCCTAAACTACAGGATCGTATTCGGCGTATGGCCTATTACTGGCCCTCTATGGTATCAGATGCCATTGATTATGCAAGGAAATGCCGAGCATGTCAGATTCATACAGATTTCATTCACCAACCGTCGGAGTTTCTTCATCCGACTGCTGCCTCATGGCCCTTTGAAGCTTAGGACATGGATATAATTGGTCCTATCAATCCTCCTTCATCTAAAGGACATCGGTTCATCCTAGCTATAACCGATTATTTCTCTAAATGGGCTGAAGCTATATCTCAGGCTGAAGTGAAAACTAGTAGTGTCATCAACTTTACCAAACATCATGTGATATATAGATTTGGTGTACCTCGTCGAATTATCCATGATAATGGGCCACAATTCGTCAGTCAGAAGTTTATCAGGTTCTGTGATGACAACAGAATCAATAATGTTGCTTCTACGGCCTATAATCCTGAAGCTAAAGGGTTACTCGAAGCATTCAACAAGACTATTATTAAACTCCTTAAAAAGTTTGTTTCTATTAACAAACATAATTGGAGTGAGAAACTTGGGGAATGTCTATGGGCATATCGTACTACAGTCCGTAATCCTACAGGTTGCACACCTTTTTCGCTAGTATATGGATGTGAAGCTGTCTTACCACTAGAAATTCAAATTCTTTCATTGAGAATCGCCATTACTAATGAACTTACTACAGAGAATAATGATCGCCTTCGACTTCAAGAATTGGAGGCGCTCGACGAGAAAAGGCTACTGGCTCAACAACACATCGAACTTTATCAAGCCCAGACTTCAAAAGCTTTCAATCGCAAAGTTAGAGTACGAACATTTCAGGAAGGCGAGCTAGCTCTTACAGTCAGACGTCCTATAACTATGACTCATATGAGCAAAGGCAAGTTCGAGACAAAATAGGAAGGGCCGTATGTGGTAAATAAGGTTTTCTCAAATAGAGCCTATGAATTAACAGATATGGATGGCAGATTTGCTATAATACCTATCAATGGCAAATTTCTCAAGAAATATTATGTATAAAAACAAAATACACTTTATTTCAGAGGCATAATGTAAATAAAGTTCATTTTATTCAAAAGCAGAATAGAATTACATAATATTAAGGACGGGGAGGAGGCCCTGATCCTTCATGATTAAATACATAGTTGGCCAACAGTTCAAACATCTCGTTGTCCGAACACACCAGAAACTCACAAGCAGCCATCCTCAATGCCTCTTCTTCGGCAGTCTTTCCAGGCTCCACTAGCTTGGCAATCAAGTCCTGTCCTGGTGCAGGAGCAGTTGAGCCTTCACCCCTTTCTTTTTTAGGAGGCTTTGGAGGCTCAGCAGGAGGCGTCTCGGTCTTTCCTTTGATCTTCGGAGTGAGCAAATCTTTGGAAGACATTTTGTACAGAAAGAAAAGAAATTGACAATATCTACGAAAGTTTTGCTCTATTTATAGACTGAACGATTAGATAATTAGTTTCGAGAACTGATGCGACTTTCTGCAAGAAGTCCAACGGTTCATTCATTTATAACTGTTCATTCATTTATCCTCTTCCTCGAGAATCGAGACAACTGTTTGTTCATTCAGCATCCTTTCCTCGAAAACCGAAGTGACTGTTCATTCATTCACTTTCTTTGACTTATCATTTATTTGGCATTGATTGTCTTTTATTTTAAATAATATGAATTCACGTCCTCCATACCTCTGAATTCTGATTATTTACATCAGCAACTTGTCACATCCACATTTCTCCTGGATTTTATTTTCTATATCATCGCATCAAAATCATATCATAAAGAAGAGAAAATCATTCTTTATTTCTTCTTTAAAAACATAGATACATCTTAATGAAAATCTACTACATCCCAGATCATTCTAAGTATAACAAATGAAGGTCTATTACATCTTTGGATCTTCTTATTTATGCCAGTTCCTTGTCATCTCGTCCTGAAGCAGTGAGCAAGACAACGAAATTAACTCTGGTCTTCTCTCTCAGAAAGACAAGAGGAGAACCACAGAGTACAGCAGCTCAAAGATAAGCTGCTGTCAATACAATTGGTGGAGAAAAGACGACCCGTCATGAGAACTAGGAATGAGATCACCTTTGTGATACGATTCCTAATTCTGTCTCTCCATCATCCAACTCTCATATATAAAGGCTCTTCCTACCATCTGAGGAAGACCCTTCTGGAACATAGAGAGTCCTAAACTATTTGATTTGAGTGTCAGAATCACATGAGCTGTCTGATGTAGGTGTCAGAAGAATGCTCTTCATAGCATCCAGGTCACCGATGCCAGTTTTGAAGAAGCTTGTCAACCAAACTTCTGCAAATATTAACAAAGAAGGAAAAGTTAGTAAAATCTATCAAAACTGCGCACCTTTGATCAATAGGCGCATATCAACAGTGTGTGCCTCTGACCGAAGTCAGGTACTGGATTGCAGTGTGCGCCTATTTTCAGAACAAACAGGCGCATATCAACAGTGCACGCCTCTGATCGAAGTTAGGCACTGGATTGCACTGCGCGCCTATTCTCAGAACAAACAGGCGCATATCAACAGTACGTGCCTCTGATCGAAGTCAGGCACGGGATTGCACTGCGCACCTATTCTCAGAACAAACAAACACATATCAATAGTGTGCACCTCTGACCGAAGTCAGGCACTGGGATGCAGTGTGCGCCCATTCTCAAAACAACAGGCGTATATCAACAGTGTGCGTCTCTGTCCGAAGTCAGTCACTGGATTGCAGTGTGCACCTATTTCTCGGAACAAACAGGCGTATATCAATAGTACGTGCCTCTGATCGAAGTCAGGCACTGGATCGCAGTGCGCGCCTCTTCTCAGAATTTCAGGCGCGCATCTACAACATGCACTTCATTTCTACAAGTCAGCACCTATCTTCAAGACTGTCTTAGTAAAAAGTGGTGCAAAGTAAACACAACTCATGAATGACGCTCATGAATGGAAACTACTGGTTCTTTGTTGGGACTTACCATCAAAATCAACGACGTGTGTGCTGAAGAATGTCAATAATATAGAGCACAATAAATTAACATCCGAAGGCGCGATATGTAAAAGAATAGCATCAGGTTGAAGTGGCGCAAGTGAACTTGTGGATGTTGAATTTTTGCTGGACAGTGGGACCTTGTGAGAAGTCATCTTTTTGAGAAAGCATGGATGTCTCTTTCGTTTTGGCTATCCTTTAAAAAGCTTTGAAGATGTGAACAATACGTTGTTCTAGGAGTTCATTTCAGGAAAGAACTAAATAATAGACGCTTATAAACCACATGATGACTGCCATGTGTCTCTCAAAGAAATAATAAGCATTGAATTAGTCAAAGGAGCACATTTACATGCGCCACTTGAAATCACAGCCACACAATAAAGATGCCAAAAATTATAAATTTTATTTCATAAAGAGGGGTAGACCCCTACAGACAAGTAGGAAAGGACACATGAAAAGAAAATAAAAAGCTGGCACGCTTAACATTATTTCTTATTTTCGTCTTCATTATTGGTCTGACGAAGGGCAGCGTCCAACTATTGCATGTTGTGGATCTCCGAGCGACGTATCAGACTAAGGAATCCCTCCGAATCGCCGCACTCTTCAGAGGAAAGTGATGGCCCACCACTCGAGTGATTGAAGACTGTGGGATTTAAACCAAAACAATCTAAGAAGTTCACCGCCCTCAGTGACGGGTCAGCCTCCAACAAATAGGTCGTAGGCGTGACGTCAGGTTTTGCTTCAGGGGACTTGACTTCAGTGTCAGCATTGGTCTCCATCTCCTTCTTCTTAGGTGCCATCGAAGTACAGAAGTGAAGAATGAGTATAAGGACCAGTCCCTATATATAACCAAACCAACTCTTCATATTCCTCATGGGAAACCGAAAATCATCAATGAAACTCGAAAAGATGAAGAGGAGATCGAATGTTTTCAAGAAAGAAATTTGATTATGACGGCTGGCTATTGATTGGTGCAATCTAAGCAAAAACTTGACCCAGTCATTATCATAATTCAAAGTATTTCAAAACTTTGAAGTGTTCTTGAGTTTTGAAAACTTTGAAGGGGGTCTTGTAGGGCCTAAAAATCAAGTTGTGCCATGTATTTACTACTCAACAATCAAGTTGTGCCCCAAAAATCAAGCTGCTCTACTGTTATGAAGATTAGAGATCAAACTGTGCCACTGATCAGGTTGCGCCATATATCAGACTGCGCTCAGTCATATTGTGCCAAAGTCTACGTAGCATCAGACATTTATTGCCCTCATTGCCTGACAGCACTGACAACTAACAGTACAGTAAACAAAGAAAATCTCTTCGAATCCCTCAAAATGTGCCGCTGGAGGAGATTTAATTGACAGCTGTCCTGCACAGCTTGTGAGTTACGCCTAGGCGCAATCTAAATAAATTCATGAGTTGCGCCTAGGTGTAATCTAAATAAATTCCTTAGTTGTGCCTAGGCGCAATCTGAATAACTTCTTCTCAAAAGTTACCACATGTCTAGGCGCAATCTAGATAAATTATTATTCTGTATTCAAAAGCTACCACGTGTCTAGGCACAATCTAATCAGGCACAGTTTGACTCATTGACTGAAGCTCGCACAACCTAATAAAGTTAAGACAACTTTCATTCTAAAGCAAGATGACGTGGCGCACATGCCACTAATCTCTCAAAATGTGTCCACTACTCTATACACGACCACGCGCATCTCAATCACATGATGCCACGCGTCTAAATACAGTTAGTACACAATTGAATAACCGAATGAAAGTTGGTGCAATATAAGGTTGGCACAACCTAATGTGGCACAGTCCAGCCTCGCGCACATCAGAATAACTGCTAAAACAGTTATTTCCAGAACTCTATAAATAGAGTTTCCAATCATTGTTAAAACATCACAGAGATCAAGAACTCTTGCAAAATTGCTGCTGCATTCTCCAGAGGCTCTAGTCTTCAAGTTTACATAGTCCAAGGGATAAAGTGACCGTCTTCTGATCAGATTTCTACAGTTGTACTTTACCAGAATTCAAATTATACTCTTGTACTCTTTTCTAAAGTTTGTAATAAAACACTTTTTTTTAAACATCAGTTAACAAAAATCTAAAGTAAGACTAGTGATTACAATTTCCATACTTCTTTCTTCTTCTTTTTGCCCTCCTATGTATTGGCTTACCAAACATCTTTCGTGATATCCATGTATTTTCTTTGATAACTTGTAGAACTATCGAGTATAGTCTTGAACCGTTCCTTCATGTCTTAATAATTTGAGATCAATGACATGATCAGTAAAAATTGAGAGACCAAACTCCACTCTGATGGCTTGGAAAAAGTCGTCCCAAGTCATAATGCCTTCCTTGATTTTCATCACCCAACCAAACTAATATGCAGCTGTGCCCTTCAGTTGTACTGAACAGAGTTTAATTTTGTCCCACTCAGGAATACTGTAATAGTTGAAGTAATGATTAGTTCTCATCAACCATTCCTCTACATCTGTTTCCCCATCATAATCATAAATCTTGAGCCTTTCTATCCCCATGATGGACTCCCTGAATGTACAATATGTTGATTTCCCATATGTACAGGAGTGGAGAACAACTGTGAATGCAGCTTTGGGGAATTCATAGGAGTGAACCCAATAGTGGTTCTAGCTTCTGGCATAGTTATTGCTTGACCATACATGAAAGGTTCAAAAGCTGCCAGTAGAGGTTGAACAATGGCGGTTGATTAACCATGGGTGGAACATATGGAGGTGTATACTGAGTTGGCAAAACCATTGGAGAAGAATATTGAGCTCCAAAATTAGGGTTTAGTTACACAAATTCGAGTCCCCTTTTTGACCTCGACAATTCCCTTATCAACTTGGCAAATTTGATGTAGAAGTTGAGAAAATTATCTTCCAAATTTTGGACGCGTCCCTCCAGGTTCAGAATTATATCTTCCTCCGACGATGACCAGTGATTCCTTAGCGAGTCCCATCGGCTACCATGGATGCTCGAGCTACCATGGATGCTCGAGCCTCTCTCATGACTTGACTCATGTAAGTACCCTAATTTTTTAGGGATTTTTTTATTTTATATATATTTTTATATATTAAACCATATTTTATTTTTAATTATGGTTATATAGGCACTTTGTCGTAGCTTTAATTTTTGAAGCACAACACCAATTTCTTAAATATAATTTCATATCCGTAATCTAGACGAATCTACCTTAATTTTGATATATTATGTCCTACTCAAACATGTTTCCTTGCACTACATATTTTTTGTACAACTTTGGGATCAAAATGGTTATTTTAGTCATTACCATAAAATTAGATGTATTTTCCAATTTTGATTTGAGGCCCAAACCCAATCCACACCATTCGACCCAATATATGGTTTTGACCTATTTTGAGACTACTATGCACATGATAACTGTGTTCCACTCAATTGAGTTTCCATGTGCTATTTATTTTCAAATGGCACACATGACCCATTAATTAGCCTTTCGGAGTCAATTTCGATTATAAAAATCATACCGACCTAGAGCTAGTCCAGCTAGCCTTAGTTAAGCCTATAATAGGTTACTATAACTTATTAGGGTTAATTTACATTAATTTTTAGAGATTTTATATAGCCATACAATAGTTTAAACCAACCCACCATTGACTTTCCAAATTAGGAAACTCAATATTCCCCTATTGTCACTCCTGTTTTTCGTATACGTGTACAAAATTCTGACATTGTCAGGTGACCCGTATTTGACTTGTCTTGTTTAGTCTAGTCTTGGTTTATATTTGGTTTGGTTCAACTTGACTTGACTTGACTTGACTTGACTTGGTTTAGTTTGGGTTGGTTTGAGATGACGATGATTGGTATAAAAACCAACTCATCTCTCTCTCCTCCATTATCACCTGACGCCAATTCTTCTTCTTCATTTACTCCTCCCACCTACCAAGCCCTAGGCAAGTGCAATTGCTTTATGATGGATCTATGATGGATCTCAAGTTTTATTGTTCCATTCTCTTCCTTGCATGATTATAAGCTTCTTTAGGACTTGGCATTTTTGGTTTTGATGGATAAATTTGTGTAGATATAAGTCTTAAGATTTTTTTGTTTTCTTTGATTTTGATATATTAAAACTTGATATTTTCGAAAACAGTTGCTCCATGTTGTAGGAAATTTCGTTCTACCCAATTTTGACCATTAAAAAGCTTGATTTCGACTCTTTTTGGAGGAGTTATGGCATTTTGAAGTTTATGGGTTCAACTAAGCATTCTGTACTGGTTGGAGAAGATGAACAGTGCACGCGCGCTCTTTAGCGCCGTGCCATCTTGTTGTGTACGTGCACTCTTTATTGCCGTGCTATTCTGGTCACACGCTCTTTAGTGCCGTGTTCTTCGATCGCGCGCCACTTGGCCCAACGCCACTTGTCGCGCACCACCCCGCGCTTCTGGACGAGCGCCACCTAGCGTCGAACGCTCTTTAGCGCCGCACTCTTTGGTCATGCGCCATTTGGCCCAGCGCCACTTGTCGTGCGCCACCCCGCGCTTTTCGCCGAGCGCCACCTAGCGTCGCATGCCATTCTCGTCGTGCGCGCCAATTATCGTGCACCTAATAACCAGTGTATCTCCATGCTTGTTCTCTTGTAATGTTTTGTTATATGCATGTACCCTGTACTTGGCCTATCTTGTAACGACCCGACTTGACTACTATCCACCATGGAACCAGTAACTTGAGCATGACAATACTTGACTGTAACCAGAATATGACTTGAACACGACATGACAATACGGTCCTGACTTGATAATTTGTTAATACTACGCATGATAAAACTTGAGCTTGATGAGATTTGAACTGAATATTGACTTGACTTGAACATGATAACATGAACCCATCTTGTATAATCTTGATTGTGGCCCGTCGTAGCGGACTCTTGACAAGTACTCTTGACATGACAAGTAAACTTGACATGACATGTATAATTTTGATTGCTGTTGTGACATCTACTCATGTCTTGCTAGTGTAACTCTTGCCTTGACTCCGTGGTTGATTGTGCCTGTACAAGCTACATGTCATGTCTTACATCATGTCTAGGACATAGATTCCTGGTTACCACGGTTAGGGATTCATAATGAATCTGACTAGGTTAACGACTAGATTGATCAAGTAGTTCATATAGGAAGATTTTCCAGTTACAGGCGATCCCGTTATCCCAGCCACACCTGTGGACTTGTAGCCTACCGTCGAGTAGGGTGCATTTCTAGCACACTGTCATGTGTTGCACTCTAAGTCACCTAATCATCCTCTTAATTCTTGATAAACGCTTGTAACCTCGCTTCGATAACCTGGATAGTCTGTAGGGCTTGTGACTGCGAAAATATTTCAATTGCATCTTATTAGTAACTAGGCCTGTGACAACCCTAGTTAGCTAATGATAGCAAGCCGTAGGACTTGACCATACCTGAATGATTGTCTCATGATTAACATGGAAATTATATTCCACCTCTTGTCTTCTTAATGCAAGCTAATATGATTCTTTAAAGCATGTCTTTTATGTCATTTATTTATGTTCATTCATCAGTTCTTCTATTCATTTATGCTGGTTTTAGTTCCTAAGTGGAGCCTCCCTTGTGGCACTTGTTCTTTTTGGGGTCTGACCCAGCTGGTTTTGTATAGCCAGATTTCGGAGTGATATCCGAGGATCTACCTGTCTTTCAGCCAGATGGTGAACACTAGACGTAACCCTGGCAAGGAGTGGGTTTCTTATTTTTGCTCTTCCACTTTATTGTAAATTATTCTTTTGAGGCGATTAGCTGTCGAGCAAGTATTAGCTCGTGTTGGAAGTTTATTTCTGGCTGCCTAAGGGCTGTAACATGATTGACAAATCCTAGGGTTGATCATGTATGACTTAACTCTTGCTAGTCTCGCATTTTGTGTGACTAGCTTCATGATCATCTGAATATGTAATATTTGGGATGCCTTACTTTGTATGTCTGATGATCTAACATCTTCTAACAATTATTTGCTTGCTTGAGATTGAGACACTAGGCTTGTTCTTGACCAAAAGAGACTGTTGGCTTGTAGATAAACCCTCATGCATCTAGACAGCCGTGACCGTATTGCGATGTGGGTTGCACTTTATTGTACGTAGCTGGCTGTGTCTGTCGCCTGCTCTCCAGTATTCTGGTTCTGCAGCGTGACGCCTATAGATTTAATCTTGCATATCGTTTTATTGGAGCAACCAAATCAAACTAAACTTTCCTAAGACCTTCTCTACGGAAGCTCGAGAGCGCTACAGAAGACCGATCCAAGGTTGGGTCACGCCCGAGCAGTGGACTGTAATGAGGAATAGATTCGACGATCCCATGTACAATAAAAGGTCAGAGAAGGCGAAGGCAGCTAGGACGAGGGCATGGAAGTGGTGTGGTGGCTCGATTCCTATAACAAAACATTTTCGTCGTCTGGTATGTATTATATTGAATATATATTATTTTAATGAAAGTAGAAACAAAATATATAATTTCAATAACAAACAAATTAATTTTAACATATACAGAGGGATGAGGATGCCAACATGGTGACCATCTTTCTGGCCACCATCGGAAGGACGAAAAGCTCATCGATAAGATGACCACACATAGCTATGTAAGTATTACTTTATGTTTCATTAACTTTAATATCACTTAGGAAATATGCAATATACATCCATATAGTTATTAATAAGTACATTAGACATTAGCAACCACGACGATTGGATAGTAAATATTATGCTTTTCGAGATGCGTACATTTCTAGGATAAGTTTCTTAGGCTACGTGAGCAAGCGAGTGCTAGTGCACCTTCAGAGGGAGGGGCTAGTACTTCCTCGCAGCCCTCTCCGCCTCAGTCGGCGGATGAGCTCTGGATGACCTCCGTTGGTGGTCTTCAAAGGGTACGTACTATGATATGGGATCCTACGGTACTTTTGTGGTGATGCAGTCATCCAGGGCTCCCTCTGGTAGTGTGCATTCCCCACAGCCCTCACAGGAGTCGGTTAGAGTCAAGGAGATCATGCGTCGCCAGGTTGCTGAGCTGCGTGGCGAGATGATGTAGAGGATTGCGGAGCAACTCCCGTCTCAGCCGCAGACGGACGATGCGGCACTTATCACACAATTTGATATGCTCGAGTGCACCATGAGGAAGACGTAGGGGACCATAAGGGAGATGAACGAGAGGATGGATCGTGCCGTTCAGGCAGTACACGGGACGTAGCTGGCCATGTGCGATCATCTTTCGAGGCTGACGACTATTATGGATTCATGCAACTCTAGACTGCTAGCCATGGAGCAGACGCTTCCTGATCGTACGTCGGCATCGACACCGACTGTATCGGTCCACTGCCGCTTTCTCCTCCTCTTGATGAAACGTTATCGGTGACGCTTACATCGGAGCAGTATAGATTCATGCTATCCCAGATGTAGAGCTGTACTTCTCCTCCTCCTCCTCCTCCTCCTGCTGACCAGCAATAGTCCTTCATTGGACATATTGTGTTGTGTTGTGCTTTGCTGACCCATTCTTGGGTCTTTATATATTTATTTTATACATTTAGTGACATTATGTGTTGACCCATTCTTGGGTTTTTATTGGACATAAACTCTTTTTAACTATTTGGTAGTGAATTTGTCTCCACCGGCTATCTTATGGTTTTCTTATCATTTGATTCTGTTTATTTGATTATTGAAATATTTTCATCATTTGTCTGTGTGAATGACATATTACAACTCTATATTTTTTTTACCGGTGTTGAGTGTTCCACCGAAGGGGTCGGTGAACCCAGGAAATTCTACGGAGGGTTGCTCTGGGTCTACTATTTATAAACTGTGATTTAAATTGCAGGTATATTCTGGATGGAAAACAAACAAACATGATTCTACTTTTTTTTTCTATTACAGTTTACCGACGTTCAATGACGGCTAGCGACGTCCTGTAACATTGCTAATCGTATATCGTAACGTCGCTAGCCTATAACGGAGACGTCGCAAACAGTCTCCAAATGTCGCTAAGAGGACATGACAATTTTTGCCAAGTCAGTAAGGTCGTAGCTAAACATCGCAGAGAATGTCGCTAATTACTAAAAAATCGGTGACGTTTAGCAACGAAAACTAACGTCGTGGATTAGCAACACTTCGTCGCTACACGTCACTATCCACTGGAATATTCGCGACGTGCTAACGTCGCTACTATATGTCGCAAATACGACAGAGCTTTTTTGTCACTAAATATGTCGCTAATCTTAATAGCGACGTTTATGTACACTTTAACGACGTTTTTATGTGTCGCT
>JANAVB010017599.1:9358494-9390994 GCA_029216955.1 Iris pallida | reverse complement strand
ATAATCTAAGCACCACCCATTTTGTACAAGCCTGATCCCGGGTAAATGGGGTTATTGTCGAGATGCTAGGTGTGTGCGTGTGATCTAGAAGTATTTCTCTAACTTGCATTTAGGTATAGGAAGGTCTTATATGTTCCTTGTGACATTATTTTAGAGAGCTATGTATACTCCTTCTTGTATTCCTTTTCCTTATCATCCTATATTCTTAACACTCTCCTTTGACCGAGAGCTTGCTCGTCGTATTGACGACCTAGTTTTGTTCACTAGGGATTGATGAAGACCAGGATGGATGTCAGACGTACACTGAGGATAAACTCTATGAATAATGAGACACCTTGAAGGATAGTAGTTTCATTTTGGGAATATTAGCAAATATGTAAATTATGTGTTTTAATGAACCTTGAACAAATATGTAAATTATGTATTTTGAAGAACCTTGAACAGTTATATAATATTTTGGACAAGTGGATGCTATGTAAATTGTGGGAAATTCTTGTGGTTATGCCTTATGTCTATGACTATCCCGGACCTCACAAGCGACAATCTCGGGTACAATACGGTATTCATTCTATGGGTGCGTAGCCTGGAGAGATGTATCATAATGCTCCGTTATCTTTTAGGAACTGGGACGTGACACGTCTTTTTTAGTTGGTGGCCCATGCAGGTCATTTCTTTAAGGATAGTGTATAGGTTAAGGAGATTGTATAGGTGGATATTTTCCTAAGAACTTACTTGGATTACCATAGGATAGAAATAGTTAACAATTGAAGATTGAACACATAGATGAAGAATTGAGGATTTCACAAAGGTTTGGGGATATGAATCTTGATCAAACTTTATTAGAACTTGATGATTTATTAAAACTTGATGATGATTATTTTATGTCATAGATTTCTTATGCAAGAATTTTTGAGTATAGGTGATGGCTTGATTTATGTCTAGCGTCTACTGGGATGGGAGTAAGCAAACATTTTACGGGTATGACCAGTTTGCACGGAGAACTTGGCTGGCAGCGAATGACGAAGAACTTCCAGTGTTTGGATTATTTTTCGAGCTCCAGCGCCCCAGGATTCGGGATATTGAGGATGGAGTTGAAGTTTTCTTCGAGAAAGAAGTACGCCTTATATTCTTCCTCGGGAAAAGCGGTCCATCTCCATTCACTTGGGGATATGACGGGACTATAAGTAAATGTGAGGAGATTAACCCCTATGCTAGGATCCTCCATATCGACTTCCTAAAGCTGACGAAGGGTTAGTCAGGACAACTAGGAATAGGGTAGTATTTTGTCTGCTGCACTGCATTTTGAAGAATCAGCAGATATGTATATAGATATGATGTATGGATGTAAAGGGGAAACATTTTGTCTGTTGTACAACTTTTTAGATTCACAACAGATGTAAATAGTTTTCTATAAGGTTTAGAAGATAGAAGTTCTAAGGACTTCCTCCTGGAGCATATTGTAATCATGTTTTATGAAATGAATGAAATATGCTTCTTTTGGTTCTGCTTATCTAAATTGCAATTGCTTTTGTTACAAGTTCATCTCCTTTAGTGATTAAGTTCTTTAAGATTCTCTTTCGACCTTGGATTAAGAATTTTCCAATCCTTAATATTTAGGAAATGTCTTCGCCACCGAACCCCAATGCATCGCAAAGGGAAACCTCTGAGATACGATCGACAGATGTCTTTGAAAGTTTTCAAAGAGTCTTGGAGGCTAACACCCAGCAGATCCAACTTGCTCAAGCCACATCTGCAAAATTACTGGAACGGTTAGATGTCGCATCTACTCTGAAGACTGGGACGATTTCGGATTTTAGAAAGATTATACCCCAGAGTTCAAAGGGATTGAGACTCCTATGGAAGCGGCACAATGGATACGAACTACAGAAGGACTACTGAAGGGTACCAAGATCGCCCCAGATGATATAGTGTCTCTTATAAGAATTCAACTAGAGGATGTAGCAGATATTTGGTTGAGCTCCTTACACCCCGAAGAATCTGACGAAGTTGTATCCTGGGAAAAGTTTAAGGAAGAATTTGAGGAGAAGTTCTTCCCCCAGCGCCAAGTTGGAGCTAGAAAGGAGATTCCTACACCTGAGGCAAAATAAGACTTCTGTCGACGAGTACTAGGCAGAATTTACAAGACTCAGTCGGTATGCTTCGAACATGGTAGTCACGGAGAAGGCGAAGGTGGTTCGGTTCAGTGAAGGACTGGACGATAAATTAAAGATGAAAGTTGCACCTTACAAATGTTAGACTTATGCAGAGGTGGTCGAAGCAGCAAGAGACCAAGAAAGGATGCAGAATGATAAGAATAACTCGAAGACCGGAGGACAAAAGCAAAGTTTGGAGACCGGCTCATCCCAGGAAAGGACTTCGGGACAAGGGCATCAGAGGCGTGCTCAGCTAGAATAGAATAGAGCCGCGCTAAATTGTTCTTACTGTGGAAGTCGGGACATACGAAGAATGTTTGCAGAAGACTTCAAGGAAGGTGTCCGAAGTGTGGATCTTCCAATCGTCGGTTGAATCAATGTCCCCAAAACAATAGAAGATCGATAGTGCAGAATAATGCACAGGGACCGAGAGCTGCAAATACGGGATTTCAGCAAAGGCCTTCCTTCCAGAATAATGAGCCCGGGTTTAATACTGCTGCAACACCTCTAGCGCAAGGCCATGCCCCTATGGGATACCAGCAGAGGCCAGCATTGGCACCTCAAGCGCATCAATTTCATCAAGCTCAGAAGACTGGTCAGAACAACAATAGCAAGAAAAAAAAGAACCATGGTCAAGCTTTTATGATAGATATCAATGAAGCAGGAATTACAGGGGACGTGGTGACATGTATTATACTTGCTTCATCTAGCCCTGCATCGGTATTATTTGATTCTGGAGCTACTCATTCATTTATATTTGCATAATTAATATCTGAGTATGATATAATGACTCAAACTCTAGTTAGAAAATTGAAAATTCTTACGGGCAATGGTGTGCTAGAAGTAAGTCGAATTTGTAGAAACTGTCCAATCAAAATGGGAGGAGTAAGTTTCCGGGCTAAACTATTAGTCTTCCCCATGGACAATTATGATGTAGTGTTTGGAATGGATTGGTTAATATCAACATCGGCGATCATCGATTGCGGACAAGGGAAAGTACAATTTTCCTTATCCGGTAGGAAGTTGCATGAATTTGTTAGAGCTCAGAAGGAGTTTGATAAAGAGGAGAAGTTTGAATTAAGGGGTTTCCAGAACCAACACTACCAAAATTTCACATATTAGCGACACCAAGAAACGCCGCTAAAACGAAGAAAAACGTCGCTAAAACGCAACAACGGCGTTTTCACGTTTATCGCGTTTACAGAAGTCGCTGTCAAGGAAAATATCACTGTTGCGATGTTTTACAGCGACGTTAATACCTCGCTTAATCTGTCGACGTTGACCGACTCTACGTCGACAATTTAGCGACGTATATGTAATCGATAAACGTCGGCTGATTAAGAGACATAAGTACAGTCGGTAGATTTAACAACGTAACTTTAGTCGGTAAACGTCGGTAGATTTAGCGACGTAACTATTACCATTACCAACGTTTATAGACTACATTCTGTAAGTAAATTTATGTAGATTTTAGCGTCGTTTAGCGTCATTTTGTGATGTTTAGCGACTTCTATGTAGGTTCGCCGATCCCTTCGGTGGAACACTCAACACCGGTAATGGCACATACAGTTGAAATAAACAATAAAATAGAATATGATAAAAATTAATAGTACATTACACAACCAATATCCAATGACTACACAACCAAGTCTAATGTATACACATAAATATCTACGGAGATAGTCTACACAACCAATCAAACATGGAGATAAGTCTAGAAAAACCCAATATCATGGGTCAACACACAAATAAACACTCTACACAAACAAGAAATAAATAGTTCTAACTAGGACTACTGCGGATCTGGAGCAGGAGGGGCACCACCACGCCTAAGGGATAAGAACATCTCATACTCCTCCCGTGAAGTCGATACTGATGCAGGTGGAGTCGATGACGATGAAGGAGGCAGTGATGTCGGTGATGATGAAGGAGCACCCAGAGGACGTATCTGCTCCAACGTTGCTAGTCGCTGGTTGTATGAATCTATGGTAGATAACAGCCTCGTACTGCTATCAACCATCGAATCCTGCATCAACGTCAGCCTCTCGCCCATGGACAGCTGTGATGCCTGCAGCTCCGTCACGCTGCGGTGTGTCGACGCTCTAAGATCAGTGACGCCATGCTCTGTTCTCTCAGTCATATCCCTGAGCTCCATGATGCTGCGGTCGAGCGCATCCAATCGTGCTAGGAGTGTAGCATCGTCCGTATGCTGCTGCTCCTGGATCCGTTGTAGCATCTCATCACGGATAGACACAACCATCTCCAGGACTCGGGCAGACTCCTGTGAGGGCTGTGGACCATGCACACTAGCAGTGGAGGCCCTAGAGGGCTGTGTCGCAACTAGGATGCCATAGGATCCCGTACTGTAGTACGTACCCTTATGGAGACCACCAGCGACGGTCACCCATAGCTCGTCCGCCGACGGAGCTTGAGCGGGCTGCGAGGAAGTACCGGCCTCTCCTGCAGTAGGTGCACTAGCAGCCGCCCGCTCCTGAAGCTTAAGATAGTCGGCCTAGAAAGTATGGATACTCTATAATTTCTAATGTCTAATGTACCTATTATTACTAACTACATGAATATTTATTTGCATGCATATTTACTAAGTTATATTAAAATTAACACGAAGTATTAAAATTAATAAATAGTTGTTTCACTTAACAAAATGCCTGGAAATCGGCTTTTGAAAATAAAACTTGAAAGAGTACAAAAGAGTACAAATATTCTGGGAAGTATTGCTATGGAAGTCTGATTTGAAGGCGATCACTTTGTTCCTTGGACCATACGATGATGATGAAGATCACTGCTAGAAGATGAACAGTTGGAAGAACTAAGTCACGAGAAAGGTATCGACGCACTTAGGTACTGATGGCGAGGCCGAATGCTTTTCTGCTTTGCTTCACTCTGTTCTGGAAGAAAGGTTGAAGAAGAATGCTCCAAAAAATCAAAGTCTCTGGGCTCTGATCTCTATGTATTCCCTTATGTCTCTCTGTGCATGATGCTCTTGATGTGTAAAATAAGTCTATTTAAAGACATGACTCCTTGGGCGTAAAAAGCAACACATTTGAGTTTTTACGCTGGCAACTGTCACCCACGATGGAAGTTACCCTCTTCATATATTGACACGTGTCCCATTATATCAACAAAAACAGGAAGCACGTACACACGTTCTTCAATAAGTGTGGCATGAAAGCCACGTGGACAAACCACGTTCTCATGTGGCCAGAAACAATCGGGCGTAAAAATGACCCGAAACATATACTGAGCGTAAAGTGGCAAATTGGCGTAAAAACAACCCAAATAAACTTTCCAGCGTAAAGTGGCTAAAATAGCCTTGAGCGTAAAGTAGCTCAAATAGACTTTACACTCACAATAGTTTTGAGCGTAAAAACTCACATAACTATCGTGCATAAAAAGGAAGTAATTTTATTGAGCGTAAAGTGGTCTGTTTTGCACTAAACGACAATATTGATTTTTGAGTAAATCAAATCTCTTCGAATTTCGCGTTTATATGCTGTCAATAAATCATTATGTCAGATGCATTAAATGTATGATCTGACAGTCATTTCCATCGTAAAGCAGCTAGCGTAAAGGGTAGCCAGCGTACAGAGTAGCTAGCGTAAAGGATAGCCAGCGTATAGAGTAGCTAGCGTAAAGCTTAATACGAAATAACCCTGGCATAAAGTAGCCTGGTTGAGTGTAGAGCTCTCTTTCTTTGACTTAATTTATGAGGTACTTTTTACGCACCTATAAGACCCCCTTCAAAGTTTTCAGAATTTGAAAAGATTTCAAGAATTTCGAAATACTTTGAACATAAGCGTAAAATTTGGGATTTTGACCAGTCAGCGTAAAATTCGGGATACGCAACAGTCATCCACGTAAAAGTTGGGATATCCAACAGTCGGCGTAAAATCTGGAATTTGAACCGATTTGAAAATTCCCTATAAATAGGGTTCTTGGGGAGAGAGAGAACTTTACTTTGTTTTCTTGCTCTCATAATCCTGATCCTTCTCGAACTCTCTCCTTCCTTTTGCATTCCATTCAATGGCCCCTAAGAAGTCCGTCGCCGGCAGCAGCAAAGACAAGAAGCCCGCCGTCGATTCTTCATCAATCGACCGCGCACAAACCCGTCCTGTCATCAGCCGCATCTCAGCAAAGTCAACCCGCCGTGGCTCCTCCAATGAGGGGTAAAGCACTCCCTTATGGCCGTAAAACTTCATCGAAGAAGAAAAAGACCAAAGATCCTCTGTTTCACGCCCACGTTATACGTGTTAGCGTAGAAATTGAGATAATCAAAATACGTCCACGTTATACGTGTCAGCGTAAAACTCAAAAATACGCCCACGTTTATATGTGTTAGCGTAAAATATGCTTACAAATGTGCCAGCGTAAAAACTAAAATACGCCCACAAATGTGTTAGCGTAAAATTTGAAATACGCCCACATCTAATGTGCCAGCGTAAAATTTGAAATACGCCCATATCTAATGTGCCAGCGTAAATCTCCCAAAAATGAAAAAGACTTTGTGTAAAAACAAAGACTTTTTACATTTAGAAAACTTTTTACCTTATATGTAAAATTCAGATCAATTTATCTGCATAAATGACATCAAATTAGATTTTCTCTAACTTGATTTTTCTTTTTCTTTTTGCAGTGGACTTGCAAATTCACCCTCTCGCAGAAGTCTTTGGCTCATCAGTTGGCATGGTGGGTTCGAATTATCTGGAGAATCTGTCTCACGTAGGATTTCCTCAATCAAACCCTTATTACCCTATAGAGAGGGCACAATTGATAGCAGCCCAAGGGGATAGGATGCTGCTGACCATGATAAATGGAGAATTATTGATTTCACTAGATGCACAACAATTTGCAAAACTAGCCTTCTTGTTTGGGGATGCAATTGACTGTAAGTCCCAGACACACCCCAAGAAGGAATCTTGGGTGTTCAAATTTGGAGATAGAACCATGTATCTCCCGGATATGGACAGAGATTATCCTTTGTCAGCATTCTCCCATGCTACCCACCATCGACAAATGCTGTGGAATTTGACTCCCAGCAGTCATGGAAGACCGGGTAGAATTGTTTTCAAGAGGGAATATGCCAATGATATGTGGTATTTTGCTAGTGTTCCCAATGGCGGTGTCACTTCTATTTTTGGCCTCATGCCAGGATCTAATCCTAGTGAAGATTCGGGTTTAATGCAACCAGTGCAGACCCAGATGTTCATCAACAAATTCATAAGGACTGCTGTATTATATCCCCAAACAAACCCCAGGCTGCCGGAATGGTTGACTCCATTCAACCAAAACTGGATCCAGATAAGTATTTGGATAATGAAGAACTTTGAGACAGAGCTGAAAGATAATGGCTTGTATGAAGCGGTAGCTTCCACCAGTCAGGGTATTCCCCCGAACGGAAACCTATTCATGGCCTTAATGGAGATATACATAAGTTCAACTGGAACTTTTGCAACCCCGAAAGGCGAAATGGGCCTTGCCCTTCATGAGATGTAATTTATCTCGAAGCTGCCAATGGAAGAAGCCCCATATGAAGAATACGTTCCCTCCAACCGGGAACTTGCTGAAATCAGAGAGACTAACGCTCGGTTGATTGAGGTATATAAAGAATTGATGTGTCACTACATGATTTGTACTACAATGCATGAAAGTACATCTCATTTAGCATACATCAACAAGTGGACGACTTATCTCTTCTTCCATAAGGATAAGATATCCAAAGATGACATAGAAAGGTTTCAGAAAAACAAAGCTCCGGCAATCAATATAGATTCGACAATTCCCTCTAACAAAGTTCGGGATATGATGATTGCCTACAAATTCTCGAATAAATATCTGTCTACGAAGATCGGGGAATTCCCTGCCGGAACTGAAGCCTTGAGCTTCCTTAGATACAGCAGTCAGAAAATTTCTAGGAGAGATTTGCTGGCAGGCTTTCTTTCTTTATGGCTGAGAAGATGGGTCGTGCCGGGTACCGGTACTGTTGACAGAATCCACCATAGTATACTATGGCCAGCAGTACGCTTGGTTTTTAAAGTCAGAATTAATCTGCTATCGGCCATGGTGTGTCGTATAAATGCAGGTTTAAGGACTTTAGGTGAAGAGTTAATCAACAATGCTCTTCATCGGAACGTTTTCCCCAGGGTAGAAATGCCCTATACTTATTTAATGGGCTGGTTGTTGCACCACAACTGCAATCTGTTGCCACCAGGCCCGGGAGATAATGAGGAAGTCTTCCTCCAAAAATTTAGCAAAGCTACATGGACTGCTACGACTGTGGCGGATACCCGGGCAGTTCTGAACTATTCTTATGGTTGGAACTTCTTCTGTACTCGGCCACAAGTTCCAGCAGATTGCTTTGGCATTCAATTTGAAGATGAAATCGAAGGAAGAGCTGTATTGCCACCACCAGTCTTCAGATGGCTTCAGTGCATCAGACCCTCTCACCTGATGTACAAAAATGAAGATAATTGTGCGTTTAAACCATATCTACCCAGTAGGTTCGCTCGCCAATTTGGGTACGACCAACTTCATGTTGGTAACCCCTCTACTAATTTCCGTCACTATGGAAAACTACTTGACGGTGCTAGGGGTTGGAGATATTTTAGTACTGCTCGTACTGGTGCCAGATTTAGAGTCTCAACCGCCACCAGTACTACAGAGCTACGTATACTTCATACGTATGCTCACTTTTATGCTTCAATTCGTTCTTTTGCCCACGGCTACAATATGAGGTAGTCTGAGGTGGCCTAAAGAAGGAAATGTTGAGGAGCCGGTCAGGGTACCGACAGATACCCTTGACGATGCTAGCATTCCAGATCTATTTCTGGAAGTTATCCCTGCAGGAGTTGGGGAGTTGGTTGCAGAACCTATCATCATTGGCAAGGGCCGAAAAAGAAAACATGGTACAGCCGTCACGCCTCCAGAGAAAACTCTGGAAAAGAAGAAGAAGAAAGTCGCTGTCAAAGGGCCTTCAAGACAAAGAGCCGCCACTCCAGAAAGCGACACTGAGGCGGATGAACCACAACATATACCATCTTCCTCAGTTCATCCTGGGGAAAGATCTTCAGCTCCCTAAACAGCCACTCCAACTGAAACTGTAGGGATGCTATCTCCAGGACGCCTTAGTACTTCACTTCATTTAACCTTACAAAAGGTACAAATGGTTGAAAGGGTCGCTACAGAGCATATCCCATTAGATAAACCATCTCTTGATTTTGATGATGAAGATTGGAATGGGGATTATGACACATACTTGGAGCGTACTACACCTACTCCAGGTAAATATAATTTATACAAAATCCATATAAGACTATGACTTTTGTATATAATTTGTTTTGTTAAAATTTTTTGTAGGTGTTATCATTCCCCCGAAGGTTATGGCTCCTCCTCCTCTTCCATAAAATATTTATGAGGAGAATGAAGAATCCGAGGAAGAGGCTTCTTCTCCCGAAGAGGAAGATGTTCAAGAAGAAGTATCGCGAGAACTTGAAGTGGAGCTCCGAGAAGAATGTCCTCTATCACTGGAAGTACAACCAGAACCAGAAATACAAGCTCCCTTAGAAGTGTCTTCTCCCGTTGCGGGTCAGGAAAAGGAAAAGGCTACTGAGGCAGAAGAACAAACTGCAGAAAGACCAACTGCAGATCAAAAAATAGCTGTCGAAGAAGCAATTAATCTCAATGAAGAGATTGAAGTATTTTCAGAGTTTGAACAGCCAGAAACCCAAGAAGGTGATGAAGGTGTAATCAAATCTACTGAAATTGAAGATGTCGTGATAGCACCCTCAGCTATTACTACTGATCCAGTAGAAGTTCCGGAGAAGATTATGCCTGAATCCGAATAAGCTGCAACTACCATCTTTCCATCCACAATTATCACCGCCACCGTACTCCAGAAACGGCTGGAGTGACAAGTGTTAAAGACATAATCTCTGAAGCTCCCAGAGATCAATTGTCTATGGTAGCGGTGACTACATCATCTTTATCTCAATCTACTACCGGAGCAACCACCTCTGCTCCTAGTCTGAGGAAAAGAGACTTGGTAGAGATTGCTGCGACACCATGCTCCAATGCAGAAATGAACCTCCTAGTTGAGATTCATACTGAAGCTTTTTACAAGACCCTGGCATCTTTAATTGATATGGTGCTGAATAGAGGTCTCACTTATGAAAGCTTAAAAGGGGCGATTGTTTCTACCATTAGGAACGTCGCTATGTTTAATGATGTTGAAAGAGCAACTGTTTTAGAAAGAGTGGTAGAAGAACTTAAGCAGCCCATTGGAGAATATTTGAGGCTGACAAGTGAAACTACCGAGAATCTCATTCAAGCTGAGTATGAAGCTTTATCTGCTGAATTCACCGCTCGAGAGATTACTTTCAACGAATCTCTCAAAGAACACAGTAACAAAGTTGCCAGAGAGAAAGCTTTATTGGCGGATGCAAAGCCTCGATTGGAGAGTTATAGAGAAGCCTATGACACTTCAAATATGAAAATTCAGGAACAAAATGATAAAATTCATGAAGTGGAGGCTGAATTGGCTCGTCTGAAGGCTGAAAAGGAGTAATTAATAATAGCTCGTGATCGATATCTGACACAGAGCTCAATCTTGGAAGAGCAAGTTTTTGGCGCTGAATCTACTATTAATCACCTTGATGAAGCCAGAGATAATCTAATAGCTATTTTTGCTAAGTTTTCTCTCATTTCTACTCCAGAAGCCCGAAGACAGATAGCTACTAAAAATGTAATGGGCTCTCGCGAGAGGCGTTTAGCAGAACTCCAGAAATTGCTGAAAGATATATCTGCTCCTCCCTAGGCAAATAAGGAGTTTTTGTAGCCTCTTATCTTATTCAAGAAATGAATAATTTTTTTTTTGTAATCCTATCATTTGAATTTAAATAATAGGTATGAGATAGCAAATATTTATCAGAGGTAATATGGACATGATAAATCTTCTAAACTCAATAGATTGTATCTATCCAGAGGTAATATGAACATGATAGATAGTAAAATCTTTTTTTCTGTTTAGAGTATACTATCAGAGGTAATATGGACATGATAGGTTGTAACAACTCAAAAGAAAAATAGATTAATATCTATTCAGAGGCCAAATGGACATGATAGATAGGAAACATAAGCAGATTTAATATTCATTTAGAGGTCAAAAGAACATGATAAATAACAAATCCAACTTTTTTTTTAATCAACTGATAAGATAGAAGATTAAAATTTCTCTCCAAAGAGACAAATAATCAGCTTAACCAAACATTGGTAGCTGGGGAATAAGAAGACAGATGTCATTTTTTTTAAAGTCATATCGCAATCCACAACTTCATCTGGAATGTCCTCATATAGCTTTGATGTTTCAGGTATAGGATGAGCAGCTAAGAAATCAGCTAGTGCTTGACCCTTCACTGATTTTTGAGGTATATAAACCATGTCATAAGGAGTGAGCAACATCGCCCAGGTAGCTAACCTAGAGTTAAGAATGCTCGGTTTTCTCATCAATACCCGAATGGGATTTATTCTGGAGATGACATGAATAGTCTGTCCTGTCACATAATGTCTTGTCTTTTGGACAACAAAAACCAAAGCCAGACATTCCTTTTCTATAGGAGTATACCTGTGTTCTGCTCCAACCATCATTCTGCTAAGATAATAAATTGCTTGTTCATGCCCCATATCACTTTTTTGTGCAAGAAGAGCACCAAGTGAATGATCCAAGACTCGAACATATAGCAAAAATAGTCTTCCTACCACTGGAGGTACCAGAATAGGTAGATTTGTGAGGTATTGCTTGATATCATTGAAGGCTTTCTGACACGCTTCATCCCAAACAAATGATACACCCTTCTGTAATAGACGGAAGAAAGGTTGACATCTCCCATAGAGATTGGATATAAATCTCCTGATATAAGCAATACGACCCTGAAAGCCACGGAGTTCTTTCAGGTTACGAGGAGGACGCATTTCAAGAATTGCTTTAACTTTATCAGGATCAACATGGATACCTTGAGAAGTAATGACAAATCCTAAACATTTGCCACTGGAAACCCCTAAGAAAGACTTAGTAGGGTTCATTTTCAATTGATGTTGGCGCATTAGTTCAAATATTGTCTTCAAGTCTTGAATGTGATCATCTTTTGATCGACTTTTAACAGCAATGTCATCTACATAACATTCTACTGTCTTTCGTAGATGTTCTTGAAAGATGTTGCTCATAGCCCGTTGATATGTGGTATCGGTATTTTTAAGACCAAACGACATAACCGTATAGCAGTAAACCCCAAGAGGTGTACGAAAAGCAGTATGCTTCTCATCTTCTGGATGCATCTTAATTTGATTGTATCCTGAGAATCCATCCATGAAAGACATGCGTTCAAAACCGCATGTATTGTCTATTATGACATCGGTAATCGGAAGTAGAAATTCATCCTTTGGACAAGCTGCATTAAGATCTCGAAAATCTATACAAACTCAGACTTTTTCATTCTTCTTCATAACAGGAACAATGTTAGCAACCCAGTCCGGGTGTTGTTCTTCACGAACGAAGCTACATATTATCAGCTTTTTGACTTCCGCCTCAATTGCATCCATCATATCTGGTCGAAAACGCTATTGCTGTTGTTTTACAGGCTTGTCATTAGGAAGAATATTTAGTTTATGAGTAGCAACTTTAGGATCTGGACCTGGCATATCCTCATAACTCCATACAAAAATATCAATATATTCTTTGATCAGTTTTATCAATTCTTCTTTTTCATCTTCAGAAAGATTTTTACTGATGAATATTGGTTTGGGCACAGTTCCATCTCCAACATCAATCTGGACAATCTCGTCCTCTGTAGGTGGTTGTCGTTGTTCAAAACGAAGTTCCTATTGAGTGTCTATCTGTTGAGCCCAAGGATCATTCTCAAATGGTTCAGATTCACCATCAGTTTGAACCATGTTTACTGAGAATATTTGCTCAGATTCATCGTAATAACCTCTTTTAACACACGATGAGTGAGATATATCAGATTCGATGAATTGGATTTCTTCCAAATCTGATGATTGTGAAGAGCTAGAAGAGAATTCTTCTTGAATTCGTCATTAAACATATGGGACGGATCATATCCCAACCCATGACGAGTTTTCTGATAAAACGGATCACCACTTAATGGTAATCGTCTATCCTTGCCTTGATTAAGACCTTGCATAGTCTTTAAATCATATCCCATATTCTGGATAATCTTGAGAGATTGTTGACTATATCTGTCAATTCGGATTCTTCCTTTATCTTTATCTCTCAAATCATCTGTCTGAGCAACAGGGATATTTCTAGCCGTGCCAAACACAATTTGACGCTTGTTTTTCTTATCAGACGGAATCACGAAATAAGATTCCTCGTGACGTCTATAAGTTACACAAGCTTGCGATAAAGCGGCTACAGGAAGAAGATAGGGAGAAGATGTTAGGAACCTCTGAGCATAAGGTCCAACATCTACATGAGGAGGAAAAGAATTTTCCTTATTGTCAATGTATAAGGTTTTCTCTGTGTCTATGTCGTCTTTATACTGATGATTTTGATTATCAAAAGATAAAGTCATTCTTTCAACATATTTGACAGCCATTTACTCAAAAAGAAAATCTTCATTGATATTGGAAAGTACAGAATGATCAATATTTACGTCATTTACAATTTGACTGCTACGCTTCGGATTAATCACTAATGGACCATCATCCGTCTTCTGCGTATACTTGCCAAGATTGACGATCAATGGTAGTTCTGGATCATTCGTACGAGAAGTACGCCCATTGACCTTGATCATAAGAGGTTGAACTTGGCTTTTAGCAGGAACATTCACTGATTCCTCAGATGAAGCTTGAGTTCTCCCTTTAACCTTGATCATCAAAGGTTGATTGTTGACAGGTTGGGGTTGGATTCTCCCTTTGACTTTGATCTTCAAAGGTTGCTCTTCTGGTGGATCTTCATTAATAGACTGATCTTCGGCAGATGATCGATCTTCAGCCATGTCTGATATTTCCTTTACATGTTCTTGTTTGTAGAGCCTTGAATCAGAAAAATAGGCTTCGACACCCTTGAAAGGATTGATATCAGCAAACTCAGTCTTTACAACCCCTTGGGAATCCACGTACTTGAAGCATTGGTGGAGAGTTGAAGGCACGATGTTATGCTTATGTAACCACGGTCTTCCAAGAAGGATGTTGTAGGATACGTCTGAATTAATAACATAGAATGTTGCCATTGTTCGAAGATCACCAATCTGGATTTTCAGACGAATTTTTCCCAGTGGTTTACTCTTTCCAGAGTTGAATCCAACGATTGTGGTACTAGTATAAGTTAAATCACTAGTAGGAATCCTCAATGGTCTTAGCATACTTTGAAGAATTATGCTAATGGAAGACCCAGGATCAATGTAAATTCTGTCAACTTCAATGGATTCAATATACCCGGTGTAGCACAAAGGCCTGTCATGCTTGTTATGCTTCAACAGCATATCTTCTTGTGTAAAGGTGATGTTGGGAATTGCTTCCATCACACTATGACATTGTGGGCATGACACTGGTATATTATCAGGAGTCTTGAGTTGAGCTAAGCAGGAATCAGCTTGCAGCAAAGCTTCACTCAAAGTTTCACGACTTTCTTTAGAAAGGCGAAGCAACTCGAAGATAGATAATCTAGCCGGAGTATTAGCTAAATGGGCTAGAATATCAAATTTATAGGGTTTCATCACCACCCCCTGACTGGAAGTAGACTTCAACGGGACGTCGAAGCGTAATGCTTTCTGTTTCCCCTTTTCAACCACTGCAGGAATAAGAGACGGTTGAATTGATGGTGTTTCAACATTCTCAGCTTCTTTGGGGGATCCCTCATAATCTTTGTGGTACTCTTTTCTAGATCTTGTACCAGCAAAGGTTTCTTCTTCAGACTCAGAAGAAGGAAGTACCATATTGCAGGATTTAGTCTTCCTTTTCTTAGCCTTCTTCTTACAAGGATCGTTATGAAGAACCTCAGAACCCAATCCAACAGTGGATGTTTGACTTTGAATTTGTAAAGGAAGTCGTATTCCTTTATCATAATTCAAACCTTCTGCCTTTTGAAAATTATAACCCATCTTCTTCATGAGAAGGACAGATTGCTGACTGTACAAGTGAGTAGACAACAGACTTTTAACAGGTGGTTCAACAGAGGAAGAAGAAAAAATCTCTGTAACTACAGGAGAATGAGGAATAGAGTTCTCTGTAGCTACGGAAGGAGAAGGATTCGGGATACGAGGAAAAATCCCTATAGGGGCTTTTTCATAAGCAGTAAAGACTTGTTGTGCCCTGTATAAGGGAACACTATTCATGGCTAGCCACTGCTGATGAGTAAGTTTGAGCTTGGTAGGAGGAGCCAAACTTGGAGGACATATGTTCAATCCTCTTAGTCTATCTTCTAAAGGAATGTCATCCCATAGATGATCCAAATCATCAGGATCTGGAATAACATGAGAAATCATGTTGCAGGTTTTGACTTTATTACTTTTCTTAGATTTTGAAGTTTTACCTTTATCTTCCATTTCAGGTACTAAGTCAGGATGTATCCACATAATTTCACCATTCTTTAATGTAAGAGGCAACAATCCTTCATTTTCCTCTCTGGCAGGCGGGATATTCACAATCTTCATCGTCGCCTTCGAAATTGGGATAATTCCATCTGGTACTTGTTGAGAAGGAAAATCTCCAAATTGAAGAGAAACCATATTGGTTGTGACCGTATGCTCATCATTAGTTAGAGAGATGTCATTAGCATTAATCAATTCTTGGATTTTCTTCTTTAGGACATAACAAGCCCTAGTGGGATGATTTACGTATCTGTGATAGATACAATATTTGGGATTGTCAGTCAGATTCACCTCATTAGGCCTCTTTGGCTCTGGAATCTGGAGTTTGCCACTCTTCACCAGACATTGAAATATCCCTGGGATATCACTCTCGTCAAAAGAATATTCTTCTTTTGGTTTAGAAGACTCCTGATTATTCGACGTCATTTTGTTTTTGGAAAGATTAACCATAAGAGTATCTTTTCCTTTTGCATTACGATTGCCAAAATTATTACCAGGATTACCTTTCTTTCCTTTATCCTCTGAGGCAAAAATCATCCCATGTTCACGAGCCAACCTACCATTGGTCTCGGCAGAAACTGCTGCTATGATAAACAAAGCCCAATCTGTGAATTGGGAACCCGTGAAGATAGCGATGGATGGTCGCAGATTCATCTTGCATGTATCAATTAACGCTGAATCTGGCATACCAGGAGGCATCTTTAGAGTCGCCTGTCGGAAACGTTCAATGAACGTCCGAGTATCTTCTTTCTCCTTTTGCTTAATTTCTATTAAGGAGGACATGTTCATGTCCATACCTCCTTCATAGAAGCGGGAGAGAAACATTGCCTTAAATTCGTCAAAAGACGAAATGCAATTGTCGGGTAAACTACGATACCAGTCGTAAGCTGAACCCGTCAAGCATCCAATGAATACTCGAGTGAGAAGAACATCATTTTTCTGCAAATATACAGTCATAATATCAAAGTAATTGATATATTAACTAGGAGAAACCTTTCCATCAAACAATACCATTGACTGTGGCTTAAATTTTGGTAGAAAGGGTACATCATTCCAATGAGGAGGATAAGGTTGCTTAATCCCTAACCTCTGGAGTTGATCCTTTTGCTTCAAAACTTCAAACTGTGCTTTGAGTTCACACACTGCTTGAATGGCTTCGCTGGTCTGCGGAAGCACATTTGATTGAATAGTTATTTGTTGTACCGTAACCCCCACCGGAGATGGTACATCTTCTGGAATGATGGGATCTGGAGATGCAAAATTTTGGTTAACAGCAGGCTCTTGGATATTCAAAGGTATATCAACCCCTTGGCTATCTTGAGTTTGTGCTGCTACCTGTACCGGTGTTACAATTGCCGGTTGAGCAGTTTGCTGTGCCGTTATTATTTGGTGCATGCTTTGCATCATGTTAAGCATGTCTTTCAATGATTGCTCAACGGCAGTGAGATATTGTTCTGTATTAACAGATGACGTCTCTGGTTCATCTCCAATAACGTAGGATTCAACCTCTCTTGAAGATACAGAGGGATTAGTATAGAAGTATGAATCGACACTATCAGTTTCGGACTCAAGAGATTGAGTACCTCCAGCTTCAGAATCAGAAGTCTACAATTGTCTTTGTCTTCTTGATCGAGTATTCTGATATACTCCTTCAAAAGAATCAAGAAGTCTATTGAATTGTTGTTGACCTGGGGTTTGGGACGTGTTCCGTCTAGGACGTCATCCTCTGTTGGTGTGAGATGTCATATTGACTGATGCATATGACAACTCATCAGCTTGTTGTTGGGATGCATTAAAACTTAACCGATCAAAAACTGACCGTTTGGAGGCCGAACAACAATATTTAATTACAATCTGGTGACACTCATAGTGATGATTTTCTTGGGGGAGTGTCACGGGAGATTGTCTATTTTTACGCTTTTGCATTAGCAATTCACGTAAATCAGAAGGAGTAGAAGGAGTAGTCTTTTTTATTACATTTGGGGTAGCAAAACGTTTAGTCCCTTGTGTATAAAGAAGATTACTGGCTGCATTCGCAGAACCAAACTGTACATTTTTACGTGCTTGGAGTTGCGTGCGTAAATCGTGAGATTTTTGAGCACGAAGGACTCCATCTTCATTGCGTGTAATTTGTAAGTTTGGTACCTTGCGTACAGAAGGTTGTTGGTTGAAAACAGAAGTTTTACCAACTATGTTTTTTATGCTTCATGCGTGCAGGTACATTCACTTTAGATGCAGAAGCATCATTGTGAATTTTATCTACACTGTCACAGACAGGAGATTTACCTTTACGTATAGAGCGCAAAATATGAGTATCTGCCACATCATAGACGGGAGATTTTCCTTTACGTGTAGAACGTAAATTATTGGAGTCTGCCACGTCACAGACGGAAGACACGTTTTTACGCCCAGGACATAAAACCTGATTTTTACGCTCAGGACGTTAAACTTGATTTTTACGCCCAAAGCGTAACACTGGAGAGTCTACCATGTTACAAACGGGAGACTTGTTTTTACTTGCATGGCGTATCACCGAAGTAGAGACTGCCTCATCACAGATGGGAGCCTCTACAACAGGGGTAGGAAGGATTCCTTTGCCTGCAGAGACAGTAGGGAGATCCGAGGATGCCTTGGATTTGGGAACCCAAACTTTTCGTGCCTTCCTCGATTTTTGAACATTGGAGCATCGGTTGCTACCCCCAGTCCAGAGCATTTCTTCATAAGCAGTCTGGTCGAAGTGCACAACCAGAGTCTTCTTGGTCGAACCGACCGAAACATCATCGTATTGAGCAATTGCCTCCTCGTCAGAGGAGAAGGTCGTCCCCAGCAGAGTCGCCATTTTTGTTTCACTTAACAAAATGCCTAGAAATCGGCTTTTGAAAATAAAACTTGAAAGAGTACAAAAGAGTACAAATATTCTGGGAAGTATTGCTATGGAAGTCTGATTTGAAGGCGATCACTTTGTTCCTTGGACCATACGATGATGATGAAGATCACTGCTAGAAGATGAACAGTTGGTAGAACTAAGTCACTAGAAAGGTATCGACGCACTTAGGCACTGATGGCGAGGCCGAATGCTTTCCTGCTTTGCTTCACTCTGTTCTGAAAGAAAGGTTGAAGAAGAATGCTCCAAAAAATCAAAGTCTCTGGGCTCTGATCTCTATGTATTCCCTCCTGTCTCTCTGTGTATGATGCTCTTGATGTGTAAAATAAGTCTATTTATAGACATGACTCCTTTGGCGTAAAAAGCAACACATTTGAGTTTTTACGCTGGCAACTGTCACCCACGATGGAAGTTACCCTCTTCATACGTTGACACGTGTCCCATTATATCAACAAAAACAGGAAGCACGTACACACGTTCTTCAATAAGTGTGGCATGAAAGCCACGTGGACAAACCACGTTCTCATGTGGCCAGAAACAATCGGGCGTAAAAATGACCCGAAACATATACTGAGCGTAAAGTGGCAAATTGGCGTAAAAATAACCCAAATAAACTTTCCAGCGTAAAGTGGCTAAAATAGCCTTGAGCGTAAAGTAGCTCAAATAGACTTTACACTCACAATAGTTTTGAGCGTAAAAACTCACATAACTATCGTGCGTAAAAAGGAAGTAATTTCATTGAGCGTAAAGTGGCCTGTTTTATACTAAATGACAATATCGATTTCTGAGTAAATCAAATCTCTTCGAATTCTGCGTTTATACGCTGTCAACAAATCATTATGTCAGATGCATTAAATGCATGATCTGACAGTCATTTCCATCGTAAAGCAGCTAGCGTAAAGGGTAGCCAGCGTAAGAGTAGCTAGCGTAAAGGATAGCCAGCGTACAGAGTAGCTAGCGTAAAGCTTAATACAAAATAACCCTGGCATAAAGTAGCCTGGTTGAGTGTAGAGCTCTCTTTCTTTGACTTGATTTATGAGTTACTTTTTACGCACCTACAATAGTATTGTAATACTTACATAGGTCTGCTCGGCCCTCTCGTCAATAAGCTTTCCGCCCTTCCGATGGGTGGCCAGGAAGACGGTCACCATATTGGCGTCACCACCCTTCCTTACTTGTTAAAAATATATTATTTAATACTATTTATGAAATTAATCGAACTTTCATTTAAATAATATTTCTGAAATAAAAAATATACCAAACGAAGAAAATATTCCGTCATCGGGATCGACCCACCGCACCACTTGGATGCCTTCTGCCTAGCCGCCTTGGCCTTCTCAGACCTTTCCTTGTATCGAGGCACGTCAAACCTAAACTTCATCACAGTCCACTGATCAGGGGTGATCCAACCTTGGATCGGCTTTCTGCGGCGTTCACGATCCTTCTGGTCATTAATAGCATCACGAATCAGCTTGGTGGCGTCGGCAGGAAACATCCCCTCGATCTACTCGGTCCGGTACGGTGGATAAAAATATATTTGCTAGAAGAAACAATTTAGTCAGTTATATAATATACATAAATAACATGATTAATATTAGAAACATACATACTTTTACCTTGAACTGCTCGAACCAGAAGTTCTTTCTATCCTCCGGTGCATTAGAGTAGTTTATCCAAGGGCCACCATAATTGTACCTCAAAAAATGGCCCAGGCGTCTCTGTACCGACGGGAGACGATATCTATACAACGGTAATTACATTCACAAAAATGAATTTATTATGAATAAAGAAATAAACGATATATATGATAAACCAAAACACTTACTTTGTACCTTCGGCCCAGATCTCCGTCTTCGTCTCCTCCGGAGGTGCGCATGGACCTTCTACCTGATACTGGTCCGGCGTCGGCTCCGCCTCCTCCATATGCTCATCTGTCTCCATCATCGTATCAACAGGAGGAACGCTAGACAAGGAAGCAGTGTCAGCAGGAGGAACTCTAGAGAGGGAGCAGTATCAGGCCTTGAACTACTCGTCCCAGGAGATATGCCATATAACGTCGTGGCAGGCGGAGGTACTGATTGATACAATAGAGTACTCGGCAACGAGGATCCAGAGCCAGTACCAGTAGAAAGTGTCACAGGAGAACCCATCCCCCACGTCGGGACCTATCGAATGATCTGCGTCGTCTTGTCATACCTGATAACAACATATGATGATACAATAAATAACAGAGACTAGATAATAACTAAGTATATTCTACAGTCAGAAATATGAAAGTACATTCTACAAAAAACATCTAAATCCAGATAGTACATTCTATAAGAAATATCTTAAGTTCAGATAGTACATTCTACAAAAACATCAAAGTCCAGATAATCCAGATAACCAAGTCTATATAATAAGAAAATAAAAGTACATCTCTCTCAATCATCTTCAGAATATTCATCTTGTTCGTCTTCCTTGACCTCATCTTCCTCTTCCTCTTCATCTTCGTCTTCGTCGACTTCGCCTCTTCGGATAATTCTACCTCTTTTACATTATTAGTCGTATAATGAGTAACTTCTGTGGAGTCCACATCAACAATATTTGTTATAAGAGGTAGCTCGTCCTCCTGATAAGCTTTTTCGTCAACGTCAAAGGTATCTCTAGCTTTAGTCTTACATACTGCCCACCATTCAGACCTCGTTGTTCCCCGTCTCGGATAAGCTATAAAGTACATGAGTTGAGCCTGAGTTGATAGGACAAATGGTTCGTAGCCTTGATATCTACGCTTGTAGTTTATATCCACAAGACCATGCTTGTCAATTTTCGAACCTTGATTTTCTATCAGATCAAACCATTCACACTTGAACAACACGATGTTAGCAGGTTCTCTGCCATAATTATTTATATGTTAACTCCACAATCTCTTACAAAATGCCAAAGAAATCATTGCGTAGATCGACGTCTTTGTAGTTCGAAGATTTGATACACAAACAACTGTTTTTTGTGGAATCAAGATCCATGAAGCTGTCTCTGATCGGAGCATTTGTCGACTTGAACATAAAACCATTCACACAGTAACTTGGCTATATTTTAACGACAGTAATTGGTCCCTTAGTCAGTGTTCTAATTGATTCAATCTCGGGTGAAATTAAACGATCGACCTGAATACCAAATAAGCGATAGTAAGTTATTTATTACGCAGTTGCATTAGAAGAGATCAATAATTACCGAGCTGCTTACATATAAACTCAACCAGGAAGGAAAATGGTGTCTCATTTCTTATTATAATCCTTCGTCTGTTATGTAGGGTCTAACCGACCTCAACTCATCATTATATGTGCTGAAAAATAACAAAGCAACCGCCGATTAGTACAATAATATTAGCTTATACTATTACATTGAGATGGCGTAAACTTATCATTAATTACTTACCCCTCTAGCTTCTCCACTTCATCCTCATCGCAATTGAGTAATATGTACAACTGAGCAGCCCTTAGCTCTTCGTCATTCAAATATCTCTTCTGCATTTTCCTCGAAGGCTTTCCGAATGCATTGAATACTTTCAATATTCCATCATTAGATTTTTGATATCCGTCGTTGTTTCTCGGAGCTCTCGTTCTATTCGTAGTAACATGAGGTTTGAAATACGTCGAGCAGAAGTTTGTAATCTCCTCGAGAACATAGGCTTCACAAATAGAACCCTCGACCCGAGCCTTTTTTTCACCTTTCTTTTTAGGTGGTTCAAATGCCGCTCAAACGGGTACATCCACCGATAATCGATGGGCCCCCCAACACGTACCTCGTAGGAAAGATGAATTGGCAAATGCTTCATGGAGTCGAAGAATCTAGGAGGAAACACCTTCTTGAGCTTGCACAGTGTTACCGTAATATCGTTTCCTTGCTTTTCTAGACGATCGACGAGCAACTTAGTAGAACAAAGATCTCTGAAGAATATGCTAAGCTCGGTCAATCGATCCCAAACAACCTGGGATAAGAATTTCCAAAATGCAATCGAAATTAACCTCTCCATGAATACTTGACAATCATGACTCTTCATACCCGTCAGTTTGTTCTCCTTGAGGTCGACGCATCTTCTCAAGTTCGAAACGTACCCGTCTGGAAATTTTAGGCCTTGAATCCACCTACAAAGTCTCACTTTATCCTCCTTCTCCAATGAGAAAATTGCCTTAGGCTGCTTCAACTTCCCATTCCCCTTCTCTATCAAATACAATACAGAACATTTACATATTTCTTCCAAGTCTAGTCTAGCCTTTGGATTGTCTTTCATCTTTCCCTTTACGTCCATTAGAGTATTAATTATGTTGTCAAACACATTCTTCTCGATATGTATGACATCAAGATTATGTCTAACCAGATTGGTGCTCCAATATGGCAGATCCCAGAATATACTCCTCTTCGTCCAGTTATGAGTACGACCAAATCCGTCACACTTGTAGCCCTTAGCAGGCTCTTCAATAGCTATTGGTAAATCTTTTACCTCTTTCCATATCGTGTATCCGGGCCACCTTGGCGGTGGATTAGCCTTCTCCATAATGTCGGCGCAAAAAGCGTTCCTGTTCCTCCGGTACGGATGATCCTTCGACAGGAACTGTCGATGACAATCGAAGAAGCACGGTTTGCCTCCGTGTTTCAAACGGAAAGCCTTAGTACGGTCCATGCAATACGGACATGAAATACGACCATGCGTGCACCATCCAGATAACATTCCATAGGCCAAAAAGTCGTTGATGGTCTACATAAGTGCTGCCCATATCTGGAAATTCTGCTTTCTAGAAACATCATACGTGTTGGAACCTACTTCCCACAGCTGATTCAACTCATCTATCAATGGTTGTAAAAACACATTGATGTTCCTGTTCGGATTGTTCGGACCTGGGATAATAACATGGAGGAACATATACGGAGTCTTTATGCACATCCAAGGTGGTAGATTGTATGGAGTGACGATCACAGGCCAACATGAATACTGGGAGCCCGAAAGTCTGAATGGGTAAAACCGTCGGAGCAGAGCCCCAATCTGACTATGCAGATCAGAAGCAAAATCTGGATACTCTCGATCAAAGTGCTTCCATGCTTCTCCATCGGATGGGTGATCCAACACTCCTTCGATCTGTTCCCGCTTATGCCAACTCATATTTTCTGCAGTCTCCTTCACCATAAACAACCGCTGCAACCGCGGCATCAACGGCAAGTAGTGCATCGAATCGGTAGGCTTCCTTGCACCGACAGACCTTCCTCTAACACTTTCTTTGTAGCGATTAGCACCACAAAATCTGCATGCATCTTCATCATTGTCGTCTTTGTAGTACAACATGCACCCGTTGCGACATGCATCGATTTTCTTGTATCCTATCCATAGCGATCTAACCATCCTCTTAGACCGGTAGAAGTCTTTAGGCAACTTTGCACCTTCAGGCAAGATCTCTATAATCAACTCCATCAGTCGGTTGTAGCAATCTTGCGACATGTTAAAATCGGACTTGATGCTTAACAATCTTGTAACCACCTCCAACGGTGAATGATCCTCACAACCAGGATATAATGGAGTCCTTGCATTCTCCAGCAACTCCATGAACTTTGCAGCATCGGCGTTCGGTGCCTCCTCGATTGCATCGTGATTGTTCGGATCGAAACTAGGCCCCGCCGCATCAAAAACCATGTTCACCCACCCATCGTCGTAAGCAGCGTAGTTATGGACATACACATAAGGCTCCGACTCCGGGCGCGGTCCACTTATAGTAATTCGGCGTGAAACCCTTTGATTATAAATAATATGTGACTTCTACTTCTGGATGATATTTCAAGTTGCGATATATCATACACGGACACTTAATTTTGGTACCGTCCATGTACTGAGGGAACGCCTTGGCGAACTGCAGGAACTGCTGTATACCTTCAATAAATTTATCCCGCACACCGCATATGTCATCAGGATGACGGTTGTACATCCACGAACGATGCCGCAAATAGTAATTCATATCCATTTTAGATACTTATGTAAGATAGATACATGTACACCGTTCAAAGGCTTGCAAAAGTAAAATATTCATCTTGATACTAATATAGTCATCTAACACTACCTACTCTCACATACTTGGCCTACTAGTATATGACACCCATATTTCCAGGTTATTGATGCACCCAAGTACTAAACATGGTATCAAACTTCTCCCTAATTGTTGCCCCTACCTGAACTCAAATCCCATACACAATTGGTACCATATATAACACAACACTAATACCCGCTTTGCATTCATGTAGTTATCAATGTAACAATTTTCCATCTATATAAGCACAGATACCGATACTGCTGTTGTTTATTGGCCTACATGTGCCTGAGCATAATCATCCTCATCACACACCTCTATCAACCACACACATATACAGATACTAATAACCCAAGTCGTGTCTCAGTTTTGAAGAGTCATTCCCATGTCCTTGTATTGAACACATGACACATACACTAACACTGTATCGTATTATACACGAGGCCATACGTAAGGCTGTGTCTAAACTCAGATAGGGTTAGGGTCTGTGTTATGTCCCATGTCGTGTCAGTGTATGTGTTCGTGTCTTATTTGTGTCTGTGTTGTGTCTAAACTCAGATAGGATATAGGATTAGGCTTTACCTGACCGAGGAAGGGGATGGTCAATAGGAGGAGGAGGAGATCTGTACTGGAGGAGGAGCCAAGAGAGGAGGAGGGTGGAGGAGGATCCCGGAGAGGAGGAGGAGGAGCTCGTGGTGGAGGAGGAGGTCGACGGTGGAGGAGGAGCCCGGAGAGGAGGAGGAGGAGCTCGCGGTGGAGGAGGAGGATGGGGGTCGATGGAGGAGGAGCTCGCGGTGGAGGAGGATGAGGGGGGTCAGTGGAGGAAGAGATTACACAACAATAGAGGAGGAGGAGGAGGACGACGGTCGGTGGAGGAGGAGGGCGGTCGGGGGAGGAGGAGCTCAGTGGAGGTGTCACGACTCGCACCCAATATAAGGGTACGAATGCGTAACAGCATCCAGCCTCCATCGCAGAAATGGTATAATACGCTGTAAGTCTGCTATCTAACAATATATAATAACCTGTCATCTCCAAATGGAGGACAAACTATGAATACATATAAGCTCAATCACAATCTAACATGAAGAATAAATGGTACGAATAAAGATAAGGATAATGATAAAGATAAATTTAGAGGGCAAAGTATCTAACACAAATCCAGAGAGAGTCACAAAGTAGTTTAACAAGTCTGAAATAACATAACATGTCTAATATAAAAGCTGGAGATAAAGTCCAGTCAAATCCTAGTCTGACTAAGTCACTGCTAGAGCCTCCTCAGCTGGCACTAACCCCTGCTGGACTAGGGTCTCCTGGTCTACGCCCACTACGTCATGAGGACCGTAGTAGGTAGGACACTCATCCTCGCCATAATCTGTAAAATTTTGTCAACATATCCAGTCAGGACTGAAATGAGTACATTTCCAACAACAATTCTCAATAAATGACAAGTGCTATATAACATTAAATAGAGAGAATATACACGAGAAAATAAATGTACATGAAAGTAACATGGCAAGGGTAAAGTAGTAAACTAGAGCAAGAACAAAGATATCTGAACATATCATGTACAAGAGTCAAGAAAAACTATCTACGTGAGTGAATATTATCTTTGACAAGTGGCCGGCTTGGGAACTTGCACAAGGTCTACTGGCCTGGTTAATTATATGTGAATATAGAAACATGAAAAATATGGAGTTCATGCGGATTACAAATTGCTGCATAGATACTTCGAGCCAAACAGGCCCGCAGGAAGGACAGCCGCATAACTGTTCAAAGCTGCATGCAGCCCATCGATGAACAGCTGTAGAAGGAAAATATGCGACCAAGGAGGAGCAGTTCGACTGACAAAGCTGACAAGTACTGACAAAAGCATGACAGTTCTGATACTTTGACAAGAAAGATAAGACATGAGACGTTGCCCAAAAGCAGGGTTCGTAGGCCTCTATGCGGCCAAATGAGCGTCATCCAAGCCGCATGAACATCATGCGGCCCAGCTTATGCGGCCCCAAAGTTTCCAAACTCCATGTAACTGTGATCTGGGCCGCATGAGTCTCATGCGACCCCACAAGATCAAAGACTGAAAACACCATACGCAACGGGACACGTGGTAATCTGACCGATTCCTTAACCACCCAGATTTACTGCAACAAAATCCCAACAAACCGACAGATGGCAGCCCGAGAGCGGGTCTTTACGTGCCAACCAGCCACGTGGCAGCAAACCGACCATGTGGCTCAAAATCTATCATATTATAAATAGCAGGGTGCCACTCTCCTGCAAAGGCTGGCAACCTTCAAGAGAAAGCAATATCTTTACAAGCTAGAGACTGCATCAGAGAGCTAGAGACTGCATCAGATAGTCCACGGAGTAAGGCAGAGTTTATAGCACTTTTCCGAGCCTCCACCGTCACCCTCCATAATCAAAACTAAATAATTGTACTTAGATTATTTCCTAGGCTTTCTTTCTAGGCTCTTTTTTGTACAAGCTAGTTTGCAATCAATTCCAGTGTTCTGTAATACCTGTTGTTAATTTTCATGGCAAACACGATGGCGACTCTGCTGGGGACATCCTTTTCTTCCGATGAGAAGTTGGTGACGCAATCTCACACGTCCAAGCTCGGCTCTACACAGCAGATGCTTGTGGTCCGCTTCGACTAATAAGCCTTCGAAGAATTGCTCTCTGAAGGGAGTGCCAGCCCGTCTCAGAAGCGAGCCAACCCGAAGAGGACTCGCAAGGCGTCGGTGCACAAAATTGTTGCCTCCGACCAAGTTTTCGAAGAAGCTCCTTCTGCAGCCCAAGACGGTGACCAGAACTCTCCTGTGGCTTTGTTTTCGACTGCAGAGGACCCCACTGTTCCTAAATCCAGTAAAAAAAATACTACGATGCTGAGTTTTTGGGGGCACAAGGGAACTCCATACGGACAAAAAGGAGGCCGCAGAGAGGAGATGGGCAGTCTGCCCATGTAACAGCCAACTCTGGCCGCAGGCAGACAATTCATGCGACAGCCAACTCCCACCGCAGGAAGATGATTCATGCGGCAACCAGCTCTAGTCACAAGAAGATGGGCCGTACAACGACCAATCCTGCCCACAGACAGGACGTCTCATGCGGCCCTGTCAGAAGCTCTGTGTTCGACTGCCTCTCATGCGTGCCCGACGCCATGCGGTCCATTAAAGAAGCGGGATGTATCAGTCTGGACTCTTTTGCTATGCACCTTCGAGCACTAAGTCAAAAAGGTCTAGGGCAGTACGGGCTCAACCAGTCCAGTCAACTGTCCAAGTTGCTGACTGTCAGTGGGCCCCGTTAACCGTTACACGGGCTCCTGATGGAAAGTCTTCCTCTAAAGATCCAGAGCAAGTACTTTTACTAGCCACAGATCAGGGAGCAAACATGATGCCTAAGCACCCGTACGTTCGGGATTCCCGAGTTCACAAGTTTGGTGCAAAGGCAGAGCAGCTTCCTACCGACTTACATGACGTGATTACTCACAAGCGCAAGACGGCAGCCTCAGCATGCAGCGAGTCCCTCTCGGGACGTCGTTGCACTCAGGTCATCATCAACTGCTGTTGCAACAAATCAGCAGTACCTGAAGATCGACAGTCAGTTTTCCAGCGACTGCAGCAACTAGCACCTGTCCGACATGTACAAATTCCAGGGGACAAAGAGTTTCCTTTTGCCTCCTGCAACTTAACTCAAAAAGTTTCTTCTGTCAAGGGAGAAAAAAAGACAGGCTCTTCCAGCCCGGCCATCTCGGCCAGTATTGCAAGAAGACCCTCATTTGGGGGGTTTCCTTTAACCACATAGGGTGTCTATTTAGGCACTCGATCCAAGAAGAAGCTTACGGCACCCGCGGGTGCACCTTCGACCTCCCTGAGAGTAGATGAAGCTGGGGGTAGCAGCCCCCTCAATATATGCAACAACCAGTGTACCAAGAGCACGCGCAGGGGGAGAGATTCCCCAGAACTCTGCAACAGAACCAGATTTCCCTGAAGGCCACCTCCCTCACTAAGACGATACGGCTTCCGGCACAGGGGGTAGAACCCCTTCCGAGTCTGACGAAGAGGACATTCCGACATTTCTTGACGATTTCTCTATACAAGGGTACGGTACCGAGAGTACCTCTGCCATAATTCCTTCCACCTCTACCCACGTGAGGTAGTCTTTATGACTGACGACGATCATAAAGTGCCTTCTGACCGACAACGGCTAGAGGTGCTCGAAGCTATGCTCTTATCCTTAGTAAAGTCGGTGGACGAGATCAAAGCCGCCTTGCCAGCTCAACCAGCAAGGATACCTGGATAAACAAGCTTGGGACCCACAGTCAATGCGGACTCCAACACGACCGCCCCTCCTTTGGGTAATGATCCCATAGCACCATCCGTTCCTTCGGCTACAGATGAAGCCAAGGAGGCTAGGAGGGAAGTCCAGGAGCTTCGGGCGATGTTCAATGCCCGAGACTCCTCTCGGGATCTCAGAATACGGCAGCCATATCCAGTCGCATGGAGGGATGTACCTTTTCTATCACGATACAAGTCGTTCTATATCGATTCTTATGATGGGAAGACCTCTGCTAGTCGGTAAATGACTTACTTTGAAGTCACCACCGACCACTTGCCGCATAGTGACGCCATCCTCACGCGATTATTCATCAGAGCATTGGAGGAGATCGCGTTCGACTGGTACCGCAACCTTCCCGACAACTGTATCCATTCTTTTGATGGCTTCAAGCACATGTTCCTGGAGAGATTCTACAAAGTGGGGTATGATGTCACAATGTCATCTCTCATGGACGTCGTTCAGGGAGAGAGGGAGCTGACAAGGAACTATATCGAGCGGTTCCGCCAAACCGCGATGAGATTGCCTCAGGGCAATCCCGAGAGTTTTCTAATTGAAATCTGTCAGAAGAAGCTGCTCCCTGCAATTAGCCTCTGGATGGGAGACGATCAGTTCAGAGACTGGACGACTTTCATCATAAGTGCTACCAACGCGGAGGCAAAATTGAAGAAGGCTCGCCGGCTGGGGTTACACATTCCAGAAGGAGAAGATAAGGGCAGACGTCCTTGTCTCACCTCCAATAACAACAACAGTAGTACCACCACCAACCGGGACAATAAGGACAAGCAGGCCATGGTTACTGATGTGACCCAGAAGCCTGAACAAAAAATAGGCGGAAGGTCAGTAGCCCAAGATCAACTACTCATTCGAAAATAGTCATGTCAAACCTATCTTCGATATGCTCTTACAAGGGGGTAGGATCCAGTTCCTGCCACCAAGATGCGAGCCCCGAACAGCAGAAATAGAGGACCCAAAGTACTGTCACTTCTACCGCTATGTCCATTACGCCACCCAGGATTGCTTCCAATTGAAGCGGTACATCCAGAGTCTTATCGACTCCAAAGCTCTGTCGATAGACTTTAAAGAGGTTACCGTGGCAGCAAACATGGTATCTATTCAGTTTGACGACTTCCCTCCAACAAGCACTCCAGACGGGGTAAACCTGTCCTCCGAGCAACGATGGAGGTTACTAACCTTCCACCCGCCCGGAGCTAGACATCCGGATTGGTATCCCTCACTACATCGCAAGGAGAGATCATGTGGGTACACCCAGACTTGGTGCCCGAAGTTACCCAGGGGGTGTCATCTCCTTCCAGCAAGAAGAATGGCAGGAAGTCTAGAGCCTGCCACACAATTTCAGCCAAAGCTGAAGAAGCTACAGATGTTGTTACACGATCTAAAGCACAAGTCCATCCCGTACGAGATAGTCCAGCCAAAGAGGCCCAACATGAAGCTCATGATGGTACTTGTAGGGCTCACCAACCTGGCCCAAAATTACAAGATTGCCTTCGTCGGATGGATTATTACTGGCCCACCATGGTCACAGATGCAGTTGATTATGCAAAGAAGTGCAAGGCTTGCCAGATCCATACAGATTTCATACATCTGTCGTCTGAATTTTTGCACCCGACAGTGGCCTCTTGGCCATTCGAAGCATGGGGAATGGACGTCATTGGGCCAATCACCCCGCCGTCGTCAAGAGGGCATCGGTTCATACTTGCAATCACCGATTACTTCTCCAAATGGGCAGAAACTGTTCCATTGGTAGAGGTCAAGACATCGAATGTGATCAGCTTCATAAAACATCACGTCATCTACCGTTTTGGACTACCCCGGAGGATTATCCACGACAATGGTCTGTAGTTCGCAAGCCACACTTTCTATCGATTTTGTGATAAGAATCGAATCCAGAACATGGCCTCGACAGCATATAACCCTCGGCCAATGGTCTGGCTGAAGCATTCAACAAAACTATAATCAAGCTCCTCAAAAAGTTCATGTCTGCAAACAAACGCGTCTGGAATGAAAAGCTGGGTGAGTGCCTATGGGCGTACCGGACGACAATTCGGACGGCTACAGGGAATACACCGTTCTCCTTGGTCTACGAGAGCGAGGCAGTCCTCCTATTGTAGACACAGATCCCCTCTCTTCGGGTGGCCATCACCTACCGGTTAACGGCAGACGATAACTACCGCCGACGGCTACAGGAATTAGAAGCATTAGATGTAACGCCCCAGAACCAGAATACTGGAGAGCGGGAGCGAACATAGCCAGCTACGTATATTGAAGTGCAATCTACCTTGCTATACGGTTACGGCTGTCTAGATACATGAGGGTTTAACTACAAGCCATCAGTCTTTTAAGGTCGCGAACAAGCCTATTGTCTCAATCTCAAGCAAACAATAACAGTTATAAGATATCAGAGCACCAAATATACAATAGTAAGGCGTCCCATACATTATATATTTGGATGATCATGAAGCTAGTCGTACAAAATGTCAAGACTAGCAAGTGTTTCAGTCATACATGATCAACCCTAGGATTTGTCAATCATGTTACAGCCCGTAGGCAGACAGTAAATAAAGTGCAATCGAGCTACGACGTGCTCGTCGGCTAAACGCCTCATAAGAATATTTATACAATAAAGTGGAAGAATAAAAGGAACCCACTCGTTGCCTTGGTTACGTCTGGTGGTCACCATCTGGCTGGAAGGTAGGTAGATCCTCTGGAGCTGCTCCGATATCTGGCCATACAAAACCAGCTGGGTCAGACCCCAGAAAGAGTAAGTGCCACAAAGGAGGCTTCACTTAGGGACTAAAACCAGCATATAATAATTGGATATTAAAGATAATTATATAAGAATCTGATAATAATAGTGACAACAACAGAGAATTGAGTACGAGGAAACCATTCAGGTAGCCAGGTCGCAACCCTTAAACCAAACAAGGACCGGGGTTGTAACCCTTCACCTGAATAGAAACCTGTCTCAAATTCTTTTTGGTAAAGTAAAACATGACGAGCATGACGTGGGGTGCAATAAGACAATAAACGAAGAGAGGACACAGAACTGCTCCGGAATCCAGGTTACAACCCTTAAACCAAACAAGGACCGGGGTTGTAACCCTTCGCCTGAACAGAACTTGGCCCCTGATCATTATTGTTAAGGTAAGCATAAATAATTATGTTATTGAATTAACCAGGTACCGGGACAAGACAAGACTTAGACTCCATCCAACATTCACGACCAAGCAAATAAGTACGGCTTGATACTTTAACTAACTAGGGTTATCACAGGCCTAGTTACTAGCAAGATGCAATGAGATTATTCCAACAGCCACAAATCCTGCAGACCATCCAGGTTATCTATACGCAATTAGGGGATTGAATTCATGTGGGTACATCGTCCAAGAAACGCATCAACCCTTAAGTAGCTTGGTGGCTGCAACACATGATAGT